>JAQJVL010001201.1:0-232991 GCA_035578905.1 Stictocephala bisonia | reverse complement strand
CTCATTGCCCCAAAACTCGTTTTCATTCATGATTGGATTCAAATATTGGTGTAAGTTTGATTTGTAAATTTACTCAAATAAAAAATATGTTTATTCTCTTGAGAATTGTGAATATAAAAGTACAACATTAACAATTCAAAAAACTTACTAGTCATCATAAATTTAATTTTGCATCATTCGTTAATCCTTGTCGGCCTACATCATCGGTTTATCTGTACATTCCCAATTTACACAACCAAGTTCCAAAGTTTCTTATATCCAAAGTTATCAAAGTAGTTTATGATTATTTAGGTTAACCCTTTCTTTACTTGAAAAAACATTATTAATTTCTAATTCCATTTTTTTTCTCTCTTTATAGTTAATACATGTAAGTATTTTAAGTACTATTGTAACTTTTACCATTGTTTATAAAAAATAAGGAACTAAATATAATTTTAAAGCAATCAAATGACCATTCTACAAAATAAAACGTTTTATTTATTTTTTTACCATTATCAGATGGCAGTAAAAATTATAAATCATGATGTCTAAAGATATAAACGTATTTTATTTAAATAATTTAAATACAAACCATTTAATATTAGCTGAAAGTTTTCTCATTTTCTTAATGTACGTGGGGTTAAAAGTAGTATTCAATTGTGGCAAAACATTGCATCGATGTCTTGAGGAAGATTTTAAATGTAATCGAAACTTTGTCGGATCAACTTTGAGAAATTCTTTTGAGGGAAATTTGAGACTAAATATTCTATAGGATTAAACTTAATAAACAATAATCTAATTACAACAACGGAAGATTCTTCTTCTGTTGTAAATATAGTTTGATGATTAATGACATTATTGTCTTATGTGGAGTACAAATTATTTTATATTAAAGTGGTATTTAAATAGGTGTTATATACAAAATATCTGAAGTAGGAGCGAACCATTTTCAAAATAATGTATTTATTTGAAAAGATAGTACAGATAAATCAGCCAAAGAATAATGTAACACTATAAAATAAAACAGATTGAACTACAGTTTTTAAAATAATATCTTAGTATCCTTTTAATAAAAGTCAAGGAAGAATAACTGCAAATAACCAGTGTTATGTCGAGCATCGCCATAAATCTGAGATTCCTAAATTTACGGGTTGTAGTGAAATTGGTTTATGTTTTAAAGGTTTTTCCTGACATAAAACAACCTTAATTTTTTTTACAACAGAGGGCATAAACTTCAACGCTTGGTAATTATATAGCTAAAGTTTGTTAATATGTTGAGAAAAGAACAATCCTTTAACTAAGAAAATTTTTTGCTGTTTTTAGTGATATTAATTATAGTATTATGAACCAATAAATATCTGATAGTAAATTTAAGTTTGTGAATTTTTTTTATTTACGTGATGCAACCTTGCAAAAAATTAGACAGTACTATGTTTTATTTATTATTATTTTTTAATCTCCAGTTTCCATAGGCAAACTTAAGTTTGAGTAAACTTAATATCCTAATGGAGAGTATTCCAGTGAGGATTAGAACTTGAGAACTTGTGCTATTGGTTATTGACCATTAATTAATAGTATATCGAGCTTGTCAATTAGCTGAGAATCTGACTAATACTACGTGGTTAAAATTCCACGTAAAACTGTAGCTATTTTGAAGTAACAGTCGACCTTAGTTAGTAGCAATGACTACACTCGTTCATCTACACACATCACACTCATTCGCCCCTTATATTCGCCCATATATCAACAATCGACGTCTTAGTGGTGAACGATGCATATGATGGGATAGCTATAATACATTTTACGATGTTTAAACTGTACATCATAGTCATGCAAACTTATACAAATGCACGTACAATGTAAATATTCATTTAAAAATATCTAACTCACCGACCGATTACGGTATGTGCTTTAAAATATCTAACTCACCGACCGATTACTGTATGGGCTTTAAAATATCTAACTCACCGACCGATTGCGGTATGTGCTTTAAAATATCTAACTCACCGACCAATTACGGTATGTGCTTTAAAATGTCTAACTCACCGACCGATTACTGTATGGGCTTTAAAATATCTAACTCACCGACCGATTGCGGTATGTGCTTTAAAATATGTAACTCTCCGGCCGATTACTGTATGTGCTATAAAATATCTAACTCACCGGCCGATTACTGTATGTGCTTTAAAATATGTAACTCTCCGGCCGATTACTGTATGTGCTATAAAATATCTAACTCACCGGCCGATTACTGTATGTGCTTTAAAATATCTAACTCACCGACCGATTACTGTATGTGCTATAAAATATCTAACTCACCGACCGATTGCGGTATGTGCTTTAAAATATGTAACTCTCCGGCCGATTACTGTATGTGCTATAAAATATCTAACTCACCGGCCGATTACTGTATGTGCTTTAAAATATCTAACTCACCGACCGATTACTGTATGTGCTATAAAATATCTAACTAACCGACCGATTACAGTATGTGCTTTAAAATATCTAACTCACCGACCGATTACTGTATGTGCTATAAAATATCTAACTCACCGGCCGATTACTGTATGTGCTATAAAATATCTAACTCACCGACCGATTACAGTATGTGCTTTAAAATATCTAACTCACCGACCGATTACTGTATGTGCTATAAAATATCTAACTCACCGACCGATTACAGTATGTGCTTTAAAATATCTAACTCATCGACCGATTACGGTATATACTTTAAAATATCTAACTCACCGACCAATTACGGTATGTGCTTTAAAATATCTAACTCACCGGCCGATTACAGTATGTGCTTTAAAATATCTAACTCACCGACCGATTACTGTATGTGCTTTAAAATATCTAACTCACCGGCCAATTACTGTATGTGCTTTAAAATATCTAACTCACCGACCGATTACTGTATGTGCTATAAAATATCTAACTCACCGACCAATTACGGTATGTGCTTTAAAATATCTAACTCACCGACCGATTACAGTATGTGCTTTAAAATATCTAACTCACCGGCCGATTACTGTATGTGCTTTAAAATGTCTAACTCACCGGCCGATTACTGTATGTGCTATAAAATATCTAACTCACCGACCGATTACAGTATGTGCTTTAAAATATCTAACTCACCGACCGATTACTGTATGTGCTATAAAATATCTAACTCACCGACCGATTACAGTATGTGCTATAAAATATCTAACTCACCGACCGATTACGGTATATGCTTTAAAATATCTAACTCACCGACCAATTACGGTATGTGCTTTAAAATGTCTAACTCACCGACCGATTACTGTATGTGCTATAAAATATCTAACTCACCGGCCGATTACTGTATGTGCTTTAAAATATCTAACTCACCGACCGATTACGGTATATGCTTTAAAATATCTAACTCACCGGCCGATTACTGTATGTGCTTTAAAATATCTAACTCACCGGCCGATTACTGTATGTGCTTTAAAATATCTAACTCACCGGCCGATTACTGTATGTGCTTTAAAATGTCTAACTCACCGACCTATTACTGTATGTGCTATAAAATATCTAACTCACCGGCCGATTACTGTATGTGCTTTAAAATATCTAACTCACCGGCCGATTACTGTATGTGCTTTAAAATATCTAACTCACCGGCCGATTACTGTATGTGCTTTAAAATATCTAACTCACCGGCCGATTACTGTATGTGCTATAAAATATCTAACTCACCGGCCGATTACTGTATGTGCTTTAAAATATCTAACTCACCGGCCGATTACTGTATGTGCTTTAAAATATCTAACTCACCGACCAATTACGGTATGTGCTTTAAAATGTCTAACTCACCGACCTATTACTGTATATGCTATAAAATGTCTAACTCACCGACCTATTACTGTATATGCTTTAAAATATCTAACTCACCGGCCGATTACTGTATGTGCTTTAAAATATCTAACTCACCGGACGATTACGGTATGTGCTTTAAAATATCTAACTCAGCGACCGATTACTGTATGTGCTTTAAAATATCTAACTCACCGACCAATTACGGTATGTGCTTTAAAATATCTAACTCACCGACCTATTACTGTATGTGCTTTAAAATATCAAACTCACCGACCGATTACTATATGTGCTTTAAAATATCTAACTCACCAGCCGATTACTGTATGTGGTTTAATATATCTAACTCACCGGCCGATTACGGTATGTGCTTTATAATATCTAACTCAACGACCAATTACGGTATGTGCTTTAAAATATCTAACTCACTGGCCGATTACTGTATGTGCTTTAAAATATCTAACTCATGGACTGATTACGGTATGTGCTTTAAAATATCTAACTCACCGGCCGATTACTGTGTGTGCTTTAAAATATCTAACTCATGGACTGATTACTGTATGTGCTTTAAATTATCTAACTCACCGACCTATTATGGTATATGCTTTAAAATATCTAACTCACCGGCCGATTACTGTATGTGCTTTAAAATATCTAACTCACAGGCCGATTACTGTACGTGCTTTAAAATATCTTACTCACCAACCGATTACTGTATGTGCTTTAAAATATCTAACTCACTGGCCGATTACTGTACGTGCTTTAAAATATCTAACTCACTGGCCGATTACTGTACGTGCTTTAAAATATCTTACTCACCAACCGATTACTGTATGTGCTTTAAAATATCTAACTCACCAACCGATTACAGTATATGCTTTAAAATATCTAACTCACTGACCGATTACGGTATGTGCTTTTAAATATCTAACTCACCGACCGATTACGGTATATGCTTTAAAATATCTAACTCACCGACCGATTACTGTATGGGCTTTAAAATATCTAACTCACCGACCGATTGCGGTATATGCTTTAAAATATCTAACTCACAGGTCGATTACGGTATGTGCTTTAAAATATCTAACTCACCGACCGATTACGGTATATGCTTTAAAATATCTAACTCACCGGCCGATTATAGTATATGCTTTAAGATATCTAACTCACCGGCCGATTATAGTATATGCTTAAAAATATCTAACTCACCGGCCGATTATAGTATATGCTTTAAAATATCTAACTCACCGGCCGATTATAGTATATGCTTTTAAATATCTAACTCACCGGCCGATTATAGTATATGCTTTAAAATATCTAACTCACCGGCCGATTATAGTATATGCTTTAAAATATCTAACTCACCGGCCGATTATAGTATATGCTTTAAAATATCTAACTCACCGGCCGATTATAGTATATGCTTTAAAATATCTAACTCACCGGCCGATTATAGTATATGCTTTAAAATATCTAACTCACCGGCCGATTATAGTATATGCTTTAAAATATCTAACTCACCGGCCGATTATAGTATATGCTTTAAAATATCTAACTCACCGGCCGATTATAGTATATGCTTTAAAATATCTAACTCACCGGCCGATTATATTATATGCTTTAAAATATCTAACTCACCGGCCGATTATAGTATATGCTTTAAAATATCTAACTCCCGATTATAGTATATGCTTTAAAATATCTAACTCACCGGCCGATTATAGTATATGCTTTAAAATATCTAACTCACCGGCCGATTATAGTATATGCTTTAAAATATCTAACTCACCGGCCGATTATAGTATATGCTTTAAAATATCTAACTCATGGTCCGATTACTGTATATGCTTTAAAATATCTAACTCACCGGCCGATTATAGTATATGCTTTAAAATATCTAACTCACCGGCCGATTATAGTATATGCTTTAAAATATCTAACTCACCGGCCGATTAGAGTATATGCTTTAAAATATCTAACTCACCGGCCGATTATAGTATATGCTTTAAAATATCTAACACACCGGCCGATTATAGTATATGCTTTAAAATATCTAACTCACCGACCGATTACGGTATATGCTTTAAAATATCTAACTCATGGTCCGATTACTGTATATGCTTTAAAATATCTAACTCACCGGCCGATTATAGTATATGCTTTAAAATATCTAACTCACCGACCGATTACGGTGTATGCTTTAAAATATCTAACTCACCGACTGATTATAGTATGTGCTTTAAAATATCTAACTCAACGACCGATTACGATATGTGATTTAAAATATCTAACTCACCGACCGATTACTGTATGTGCTTTAAAATATCTAACTCACCGACCGATTACTCTATGTGCTTTAAAATATCTAACTCACCGGCCGATTATAGTATGTGCTTTAAAATATCTAACTCACCGACCTATTATGGTATATGCTTTAAAATATCTAACTCACCGACTGATTACTGTATGTGCTTTAAAATATCGAACTCACCGACTGATTACTGTATGTGCTTTAAAATATCTAACTCAACGACCGACTACGATATGTGCTTTAAAATATCTAACTCACCGACCGATTACTGTATGTGCTTTAAAATATCTAACTCACCGACCGATTACGGTATGTGCTTTAAAATATCTAACTCACCGACCAATTACGGTATATACTTTAAAATATCTAACTCACCGACCGATTACAGTATGTGCTTTAAAATATCTAACTCAACGACCGATTACTGTATGTGCTTTAAAATATCTAACTCACCGACCGATTACGGTATGTGCTTTAAAATATCTAACTCACCGACCAATTACGGTATATGCTTTAAAATATCTAACTCACCGACCGATTACAGTATGTGCTTTAAAATATGTTATTCCCCGGCCGATTACTGTGTGTGCTTTAAAATATCTAACTCACCGACCTATTACTGTATGTGCTTTAAAATATGTAATTCCCCGGCCGATTACTGTGTGTGCTTTAAAATATCTAACTCACCGACCGATTACAGTATGTGCTTTAAAATATGTAATTCCCCGGCCGATTACTGTGTGTGCTTTAAAATATCTAACTCACCGACCGATTACAGTATGTGCTTTAAAATATGTAATTCCCCGGCCGATTACTGTGTGTGCTTTAAAATATCTAACTCACCGACCGATTACAGTATGTGCTTTAAAATATCTAACTCAACGACCGATTACAGTATGTGCTTTTAAATATCTTACTCACCAACCGATTACGGTATATGCTTTAAAATATCTAACTCAACGACCGATTACAGTATGTGCTTTAAAATATCTAACTCAACGACCGATTACGGTATGTGCTTTAAAATATCTAATTCCCCGGCTGATTACTGTATGTGCTTTAAAATATCTAACTCAACGACCGATTACTGTATGTGCTTTAAAATATCTAATTCCCCGGCCGATTACGGTATGTGCTTTAAAATATCTAACTCAACGACCGATTACAGTATGTGCTTTAAAATATCTAACTCAACGACCGATTACAGTATGTGCTTTAAAATATCTAACTCAACGACCGATTACAGTATGTGCTTTAAAATATCTAACTCAACGACCGATTACAGTATGTGCTTTAAAATATCTAATTCACCGGCTGATTACTGTATAGTGCTTTAAAATATCTAACTCACCGACCGATTACTGTGTGTGCTTTAAAATATCTAACTCACCGACCGATTACAGTATGTGCTTTAAAATATCTAACTCACCGACCGATTACTGTGTGTGCTTTAAAATATCTAACTCACCGACCGATTACGGTATGTGCTTTAAAATATGTAATTCCCCGGCCGATTACGGTATGTGCTTTAAAATATGTAATTCCCCGGCCGATTACTGTGTGTGCTTTAAAATATCTAACTCACCGACCGATTACAGTATGTGCTTTAAAATATCTAACTCACCGACCGATTACTGTGTGTGCTTTAAAATATCTAACTCACCGACCGATTACGGTATGTGCTTTAAAATATGTAATTCCCCGGCCGATTACTGTGTGTGCTTTAAAATATCTAACTCACCGACCGATTACAGTATGTGCTTTAAAATATCTAACTCAACGACCGATTACAGTATGTGATTTTAAATATCTTACTCACCGACCGATTACGGTATATGCTTTAAAATATCTAACTCACCGACCGATTACTGTATGTGCTTTAAAATATCTAACTCACCGACCGATTACTGTATGTGCTTTAAAATATCTAACTCACCGACCGATTACTGTATGTGCTTTAAAATATCTAACTCACCGACCGATTACTGTATGTGCTTTAAAATATCTAACTCACCGACCGATTACTGTATATGCTTTAAAATATCTAACTCACCGACCGATTACTGTATGTGCTTTAAAATATCTAACTCACCGACCGATTACTGTATGTGCTTTAAAATATCTAACTCACCGACCGATTACTGTATGTGCTTTAAAATATCTAACTCACCGACCGATTACTGTATGTGCTTTAAAATATCTAACTCACCGACCGATTACTGTATGTGCTTTAAAATATCTAACTCACCGACCGATTACTGTATGTGCTTTAAAATATCTAACTCACCGACCGATTACTGTATGTGCTTTAAAATAGCATTGATTCAGTTTATAATGTTAAACACAAAATCATTTATTCGAAACCTACAAGATTTTAATTTTGACGGATATAAAACGTGGTAAAAGAATGCCTGAATAGCCGTCATTTCCAGCTGACCGAACTGCACAAAACAGAGAGACATTTCACAGTCCGCTACTCTCGGCCTTTCACGGGTGAAAACTAATCTAGTTAACTGTTAAAGGCCATTTCACATTGGTAATTTAAATCTTTAGACTATCCAAGTATAACAAACTGTAAATTAGTTAGTTCCAAATCACTGTTATATTTGTGTTCAAATATCTATATGTAATATTTCTATATTCTTCTTCATTTGAAAAACCAAGTGGTAATATTAAGTTATGTAAATTATTACATATTCACCAAAATATAGTCAATATTACTTTATATCTCATATTTTATTACTTAATTTAAAATGTATTTATTTTAAAATGTCGGCACTGGTTGCAAAGTCCTGTAACCCAGCTACTTGGGGAGAAACTGTTGAGAAGACTGTAGGCGATAGTTTCTATGCTCGGTTCTCCTAATACCGACATGGTTTCCACTCAATGGTTGCAATCGATGTGGCTACTACTAGAGAAGTCTTAGGTGTCCATGTCAGATGGTAGTCAAGGTTCGGATATTGTGTAGAGAAAAAACTGAGTGTCAGGCTTGTCAGATAGCTGAAAATTAGACTAACACTACGTGTTTGGGATTCCACGTAAAGATGTAGGTCCCTTAGTTGGATATTGAGCTACTAATAAATAGTTCTTTCTGTTTACAAAGACATTCTGAGTAACAGTTGCCCTTAGATAGTAACCATGAATACACTCGTCACACTCATTGGTCCCTCATATTCACCCATATCTTGACGATCTACGTCTTACTGATGAATAAATAGTAGTCGTATAATAATGAATAATACGATAAATGTTTTACGTATTCATTTTTCCTCGTAATTATTTTAGTACATTTATTAACAGTGAGGTTGCTAATTATTTTTGTACAGAGATAAGAAAATGTGTTAACAAAAAAATATATTTATTAATTTTGGTGTAATTCTTTACTAAATATAGATTGTGTTTATTTAATATTCACAGAAATTGCATAAAATAGTGTTTAGAGATATTCATTATTATTATTATTATTATTGTGTATTCATTATTAAGATGCCGACCGTCAAGATGATGAATGAAGAGAGAAAATAATTGATACCAATAATAAATAACAAGGAATGTAAACAATTTGAATAAATGTATTTGTTAACTGTCTCCATTGAAACACACTGCCAAAAAGTTCGTGTTTTTTAAATGTTTCCCAGACGGAGAGTTGAAACAAAAAAGAATCGGAAACCACCATAAATAATCCTAAATGGCTTACTATTATTTTCGGAAATCCTCAGACATCTCTAGGACAGAAAACACTATTTTGTCTACTGCCGGTCACAAGTCATTCTGTAAGTCTGGGTTCTTGCGTTGAAGGTCACATTTTAGGGGTAAAACAGTTGTATTTAAACATTGAATATTTTAGTATTTTGTAATATTGAGTTACTTATACTTTTCTATCTTTATTGTATTACACATTTGTTCGAGTACACAGTGATAGAGAGGTAGTAAATGGAATTTTTAAGGTGAGAATTTTTGGATGAAATATTTAGGACAATTAGTATTATCCTTATTAAGTTTAGTATTTAAATACGGTTTAAAGTGCTCAACTCGGACGCCTTCAATTCCGTGAACGTGATTTAGATACAGTACCTGAATCACGTCAACTGGATTGCAGGCGCTACGAAATGCTATAAATTGGCTGCACCTAGAATGTAGTTTGTGATTTCCTGAATTATATTATTATTCATTATTAATTAGTCAGACACCGATCGTCAAGATATGGGTGAATATGAGTGGCGAATGAGTGTGAAATGAAACGAAACGAAAGAAATAAAATGAAAATTGTCTTTATTAGGCGAAGTTAGTGTGATGGGTGTAGGATGAATGAGTGTAGTCGTTGTTACTAAGATCGACTGTTCCTCAGAAAAAGCTATTTATTTATAGCTCAATAGCCAGTACAACTAAGGAAACTTCATATTTACGTGGATTCCGAACCACATAGTGTTGGTCTGATTTTCAGCTAACTGACAAGCCTGACACTTAGGTATCTTCTCTACACAACATCTGAAAAATGAATACCATGGAACATGGGCACCCCAGACTTCTCTAGTAGTGTCCACGTCGATGACAACCGTTGAGTGGACGCCATGTTGGTATTAAGATGACCGAGCACAGAACATACCGCCTACAATCTGCTCAATACTTTGCCCCCAAGTAGCTGGGTTACAGCACTTCGTCACCAGTGCCGACTGTGGCACTAAATAGATACTTTGTTGCTATTTAGGGTTGTGCGAAGAGAAGTTGAATGGGACGATACATTAGAGGAAACTAGTGAAGGGTTAGCCGTAAGTGAGGAGTGACAGGTTCTTTAATTAGAATTCCCTCCATTAAAACACCCTGTAAAACAACTCAAAGCGTTCCTTCTTTATTCATCTTCTTTTTTTATTATTATTTTTTTTTTTTGTGCCTTTTGAATGTTTGCTATACATAGGTGGCTTAGAAAACGACCTTTTTACGCACTGGTGTGAGTAAGATTAGTGGTACAAGTGAGAACTACTCTTCCCCCACTAATAATGTCATTTTAAAAGGTTCATGGTAATTAAGATGGTAGGCCATGTGCTGACGGTGCTATAGAAAGCCCCGCCCATTACGTCATTAGCAGCAGTGACCGTTGGTTGCTTTGATTAACACCAACGAATAAAACTTAGAATGATTAAATTAAATCATCACTTAGTTTTCAAATGAAAATCAATAATTATAATTTGGTTTCTTAGTCCCGACTTCACCGGATTAAATAAATTATTTGTCATTTCATTTCAATCGTAGTATTTTTACAATGAATAATAATGTAAACAATAAACATGTTTTTTGGCGATAATAATGTAATAATTTAAATAATAATGTAAACAATAAACACTTTTGGAAATTTGAACACTTAAAGGCGAAAGTTATTCAAGCCCGTGAAGTAAAGCAGCTCAACGGTGGAAGGATTCCCCTCTGTCACTGCGCTAAATATAACACGCAAGTCACTAACAATACAACCCAATTATACTGTATAATTGAATTATTATCACTAAAATGAATTTTTAAATAAATATGTTACGGCTAAATAAAGCTGAACAACCATTATTATGACATATAAAAGAAATTTTTACGAACGGATTTTATTATGATAATTATCTGAAGAGTTCAGATTTTATAGTATTTATAATATGGATTTACTAATGCCTCCAAGATGTATATGTCTGTTTATAAATAACATCAAACAAAGAATTCCTAGTTTTACATACAGTTATTTTAAACATACCATTAAATGTATACAAACCAATTATAAATCAATTAACATAAAACAGAGGAACATTTATTTTTATTTATTATTTTTTATTTTATTTATTAACAATTTGTTTACAATTGTTTGGCCCTACCAAGTTACAAAAAACTTGTCGGTGGGGTCCATTTCTTACTCTTGAAATATACAGTATTTTTGTAACAATTTTAATTACTTTGGCGGTTCAGGGGCAGGCAACTTATCATAATTTTCTCTTTACAAGCAACTGCAGATCTATCCTGCTGCAAATAAATACCTAGCAATAATAAAGTAACATATGATATAAATAAATTATCAATAACCAATAACAATAAATAATATACTAGTAGTAATTTAGTAATACAAGGCGAGCAAACATAGTTAACAGTAACAATAAATTAATAACTATTCCCTACATATATCCTGTTCTTGTCACCCAATCAATGCATAGAAAACAGATAACTCATCAAGATATATGCATGGAAAAAGAAGTCATATCTCTGTGCCTGTCTCCAGACGTCTTTGGACGTCTGTCCACCTCAAGGAGAAAGGTAAACAAGCCCTCTATCACAACAGCAACATAACCTCAAAACGTCAAAGAGGTTACCTTTTACTAACCCAATCATAGTTTTACTTTTGGTGTGTTTCTTTACCCTATGAGTCAATATTTATATTATTTACTTGAATACCGTGCATGTTTAGAGTTACCAACAGTGTACAAGGTATATGATCATTGTCTTTCAAGCTAGTCCTATGTCTCAGTGTCTGTGATTTGAAGTGCTATATGGGTTCTATTATATACCTGTTTATTTGTCAAGTAGTTAGCCTTAGTGACTGATGTGTGGAGTAAGTATTGTCACAGTGTCTTGTGTTGTAAATTGTGTTTTAACCAGTGTTTGTATGTACTTAATCATTAGTGACAGTGAAGTGATAGTGAAGTAATAGTGCAGTGATAGTGCAGTAATAGTGAAGTAATAGTGATAATGTGTTTTTGTTGTTTATGGTCACTATCCGTTCTAGTGGATATCGGTTCAGGTAAGTTTATAGTTAGTCTCACATCAACAGAGTAGTCTCAGATAGCCATAGCCTAACTTTTTCCTTGTAATAATTCATACTGCTAACTTCTTCAATATTATTTGGTAGCTGATTGAATAAATGGGGAACAGTATATTTTGGCAATCTTTTACCATACAGTGTACGAGGAGTTGGAGTTACATATTTAATCACTCTCCTTGTGTTAAATGTTCTACTGTACGGTATCTTATATTCACTTTCTCCAAAGTATTTAATTAACATATTAAGTATGTAAAGACCTTTAGCTGTTAATAGGCCCATATAAATAAACTCATTATTCTCATCTATGCCTAGGTTGGGACCAATATTGCTTTTAAAGAGAGTCTTCAAAACTCTTTTTTGAAGCATATTTATTGAATTAAGATAACATTCTGCTGGTGTCCCCCATACCGAAACACCATACCTCATATTTGACTCAATAAGTGCCTTATAAACACTAATTTTAACCTTTTGGTTTACTTTATTTTTTAATCTATACATGACAGCTACACATGGATTAAGTTTTTTACGTAACGTGGACACATGATCCTTCCATGTCAATCTATTGTCAACCGTTAGACCCAAATATTTTGTCTTCTCCACCATCGTTATGTTTTCACAGTTACAGTTTTCTATGTTGTGTAGACATTTGCAATTATGATATGCAATTTTGATGTTGTTATCAAATTTCATGTTTTTTGGACAGAAATGCATTATGCAGGTTTTTTTACTGTTTATCACCAAACCATTATCATGAGCCCACTTGGTAAAAGTTTTAAAATCATCTTGTAAATGTCTTTCAGCTATATTTAAATCTCTGTTCACTGCTAATAACAAAATATCATCTGCATAGGCCCATATCTGACAGTTCTTCATTTGACTCAGTATTTCATTTAGATATATGATAAATAATGTCGGTCCAAGCTGGCTACCCTGGGGTACTCCATAATTAATATATTTTTCATCACTGAAATTGTTAAATAACTTTACTACAAATGTTCTATTATGTAAGTAACTCTTAAACCAATTTAGATAGGGACCCCTCACACCTATCCTCTCCAACGCTTTACAAATTAGTTTATGCTCAACGGTGTCAAACTCCTTGGAGAAGTCAATAAATAGGCCCAATCCATGACTTTTAGAATCCATCTCTTCATTTGCTTCATTTGCAAATTCCTCCAAGGCAAGCTGGGTATTGAGCTTTTTTCTAAAACCAAACTGCCTGCGATTTAGGATATTATTTTCCATCAGGTATTTATTCAGGACTTCTGATACATATTTTTCAAATATCTTATCAATACTACTAAGAATAGCCACTGGTCTATAATTATAAAATTCTTTCTTGCTTTTGCTTTTATGTATTGGTCTAATTACTGCCTTTTTCAAACATTCTGGAAATATACCCTCAGTTATTGATTTATTTATTAGTCTGGACAAAGGTTCTGCTATTATATCCGCAATCAGCTGTAAATCTTTCATTCTAATTTGATCAACACCAGGTGCCTTGTCTTTATTCATTTTTTTAATTATATTCAAAATTATCTCCTTGGTAGCTTTCGGTATTTGTAGAAAATATTCAGGCTTTTTATTTTGAGATCTCAAATTACTCTCAGTGAGCATAATATCATGATTTTGATTGAAATTGCATGTATGTTTTAAACACTCTACACCTTCAACAAAATACCGAGCAAAGCCATTAGTTATTTGATTTTTACTCATAATTTTTCCCATAGCTGTTTCAACTGTCCTGTCAATATTATCTTTTTTCTCTCTACCAAGTAAATTATTCACATTTTGCCATACTTTTTTTGCATCATATTTATTCTTTTCAAACAATTGCTTATAAAAATTATTTTTGTTATATCTTATTTCACTGTTTACTTTGTTTCTAAGTCGTTTATACAAGTTTCTGTGTCCTTGATTTGAGGGGTCCCCTTTCCAAAGATGAAAAATTCTATCCCTTTCCTTAATTAATTGCAAAATTCTATGTGTCATCCATTCTTTTTTCAAAATATTTGACTTTTGGCTTTGCCCAGTTTCCCCACCACCTTTCTTAGTGATTGTTACTTTACATTTTTCATAATTAAGTCTAAATTTCCTAATTAACTCTTCAAACCCTCTGTTAACATTGTTTTCTGCAATTAAATCCCAGTTTTCTCGTAACAATCTTACTTTAAGCAGCGCTTCATTTATTTTTTCAAATTTTTCTACCTCTGCGTCTCCTTTTCCTCCTTCCTCCATTACAATTCTAGCAGTTATAGGATAGTGGTCTGAGATCTTTGTTTTTATAACACCAGAAAAAATATTTTCAATAGGCCTATCAAACTTGTAATAAATATGATCAATGCATGATTTTACAACAGTATCCAGTCTAATTTCTTCTCTGGTGTAATCCCAAATTGCTCTTTCCATACCCCAGGTTGCCAGAACAGCTTCATATCTGTGTACATTTAAATTGTCTTTATCTTTACTGTTTATGTTAGTATCTCCAATGAATATTAAATTTTTATATAAGTTTAATGCTTGTAAAGTATTTTCAAATTCCTGAATAGCTTGAGGAAGGGGAAATCCGCTAGAGGAGGTGGGGGGTCTATACACTGCGTGGATTCCAAGTTTGCCTCGGCTACTGGACCCAATTATCTCCAGCTCTCCAGTTATGTGTTCATACGTTACAATTTCATGCAAATCTGTAGGAGTAAAGTTCAAAGTTTTATTATTTACATACATAACTAGGCCCCCTCCGTCTTTGTTTTCCCTTAGTTTAACAATTTTTGTGAAATTTTCCAAATTAAATACAGCTATTTCGTTAAGGTCACAGGACACCTCAGATAAAATCAGTAGATCAACAGTAACATTACCTATTGCTAATTGTATTTTCAAATTATCCCAGTGCTTTCTAATTGATCTTATGTTAAGGTAAACTATTTCTATACTACACCTATTATCTAAATATTTTACGCTTTTACACCATTCGTCAAAACTTTGGTATGTATCAAAAAACAGTCTACTATCTATTAACTCTGGGGCCATATCATTTGAATTGCTATTCCTAATCCTAACTTTAATCTAGATATGCAATCTGATACCATATAGCCTAGTGAAACATATAAATATCTAAATCTAATCCAATATGAACACCAGCAATAAACCTTGATACAAAAGAACGATATTAGCCTAATATAGCCTAACTTAACAAATAAATAATTATAACATTGTAAGTTCAAAAATAACAAGTAATAAACTCCGAAACAAGACAACAATAAATAAACACTATAATCTATAACAAATAAATATTGATAACCATGCAGAAACAAAAATAACAGATAGTAAAATTAAACATAACAACAGAAAGTAACGAAATTGTTCAATAAAAGAAGAGAAAGTAGTAAAAAGTAAAAGATCAACTGAAACAGCTCTCCCCGTTAACTTTGATAGAGGAAGAGAGTTGTCATTTCTAACGTCATTATTGCTGCAGTCAAACAGAGGTTCCTTTCCTCCCGACTATCTTTTAATACGTAAATTTATTAGAAACTAAAATGGGAGATTAATGATTTGTAAAAAGATTGCAATATTAAACAAAACTTTTCCTAAAATAAGACTTGCTAGTAACTATGTAACTATTGTTAAATAATTATTTATTATTTTGCTGAGCATAAATATAGTATTTAAGTATAGTTTAAAGTGCTCAACTCGGACGCCTTCAATTCCGTGGACGTGATTTAGATACAGTACCTGAATCACGTCACCTGGATTGCAGGCGCTACCAAATGCTATAACTTCACTTTATATTTTGTAATTAATTACTAGATGTTCTTAAAGAAGTTCGTTACTTAATTAAAAATAAAAGGCTCCCCCTGAAAAAGGGTGAACTTTTTATATTTTGTGTTTTTCAAATATAGGTTTTTTGTGGATATAAATTAAAATATGGTTCATTAAATTATATACACATCATATCTACATATTTATTTGCATATGTAATTCACTAAATAAAACATTGTTTAAAAACTGTTTCTATCCATTCGTAAATAGTTTTTTTTTTATATATTTATTAATTTATTGTTTGCAAATAATTATTAATGTGTTAGGTACAACTTGAGCGTGGTTTTCCACAACTTAAGTTATCCCCATAATAAGTGAAAACGAAGGAATTACGTTGATTAAGTACCTATAAAACAATTGTATTTTTACATAAAACATGCTAACTTTGTACCTAACTCATGCGATGGTTTTAGCAAATAACGTTGTTAAAGTATTTATGGGATGAGTTTATGTCCATCCTTCGTAAAACATTTATAAATAATTTTTATACAGGGTGTTTCTTTTAAAACGCAACCAATAATTTTAAATAAAAATTACAAACAAAACATATATCAATAACAAATTTATTACTAGTATTTAGTCATTTAAATCTGCCCTTTCTAGTAAATCTGGACGCCCTTTTCAAAGTTTGCTCAAAACCATGTTTCTAACCTCAACTTAATGACATTGCACGAAACCCAAATAAAGTTGAACAACAATGCCACATTGTAAATCAGCTGATAGCTGAGGAAAAGAAGAACCATGGATACCAACTTATGAACTTATAATTGATTATATTAAACCTTCATTTACTATACTAGTAAACACGGTTGCATTTTAAAAGAAACGCCTTGTATTACTACTAGAAATATACTTCTCAAATTACCATATATATTGCATAACAATTAGTTGTTGTTTGAATAAATGCAGAGTTTATAATTTGCTTTTAATCTTTGTCTTGTAACTTGAAGGAATGACTGTGAATATTATTTTCCTAAATTTTATTGAAATTTTTATTTGAATATTATAACATATAAATCAACTAAACTGCAGATCTAAGGAAAGAAAGTCTTCAAACTTGTAATATTCAATTATATTAGAATCGTAACAAACATTCTCAGTTTTATTTCATTAGTAACAATTTATTTAAATATTAATTAGTAAAAATGCGTTTAACAAACTGTAAATAAATGGCCTCTTACTGAACTGGATAGGTTTAACAATTATTATCAAAACACCTTGTTTTTTATTATTATTTATTCATTTTTTATGATAATAGTAAGAAATTTGATGTAGTTTAAGATATGTCAGTAAATGTTTCCTCCTTATGTAAGATCTGTTTAGATAAATAAAACGCCCCTTCCTGCCATACACACTGCTGCTACACACAGGTACACATAGCTACACACAGTTACACACAGCTATACACAGCTACACACAGGTACACACAGATACACACAGCACCACACAGGTACACACAGATACACACAGCTACACACAGGTACACACAGATACACACTGCTGCTACACACAGGTACACATAGCTACACACAGCACCACACAGCTACAGCTGCACACTGCTACACACGTGGGTTCAGTACATACCGTACATCGTGGTTATAAACTTTGCCCTTAGTATAACAAAATGTGGCATATACGGCATTGTACTTAGATCCATGTAAAGATAAAGTAAAAATAATGAATAGTCTAATTTTATTGTTTTTCGTGGAGATAATCATATTTAAATATATTGAGCATTTTAAGATTATCAACAACAAAAACAGAAGATACATAAAAATGAGGATCCCATACAAATTTGGTCTTTGATCTGCATTAATCCTAATGTTTGTATAAGTTAACGGGGTGCAATCAGGTTTTGGTGAGTTACTTACTTCCCAATTTTATAATTAAAAATGTACCTTCCCTTGAGACAGGAAAATATAACAAATATTTTTAACCTCTACATATTTTTTAAGGCCTTTTTTACCTTGTGGCCTTATGAAATAGTGAATTTAGCTGATTTTATCAACTACAAGACAAAACTGTTCAAAGTACAAATTTAATTTTTTTCATTACTACTTATTTTACACATAACTGGAAGGATTAACATGTTTTTTTTATTTTTTTATGTAAAAATATATATAATTTTAAAGGTTATAAAGAGGTATGTTTTAACCTTTAAAATTATAAATATATTTTTATAATTAATATATAAATTAAAACTTATATATACATTTTTTAATGAAAAACATGTCAATTCCTTCAGGTATGTGTACAAATTTAAAAAAATGTAATTTGTACTTTGAACACTTTTGTCTTGTAGTTCATTGAAAATCAGCTAAAAATCACCACTTCATGAGGCCACAAGTTGTAATGTAGTGGTAAAAATTTTTTTCCTCTCTCAAGGGAAGCTAGACTAACTAATTTTGATTATAAAATTGGGAAATAACAAACTCAATGAAAGCCGATTCACCACTTTAAGCAAGGTTTACTATAGCAAACATAAAATTCAATTTAAACCTTCTTCTATAACTTGTAGAACCCCCGTAATTCACTATCATTACAAATATTAAAACAGAAGTACACGATGAACATAAGTTGATGTAAATACGTTGGCAATGTATCAAGCAACAAAAAACAAAGTAAAAGCCATGAGATAGTCATAGAAAAACAAAATGCTTATATTTCTATTTAAAAATAAATTAATTATTGTTACCTCATTTTTTTAAATTTTTTTAGGACGGTTGTTTTGTAAGATATATTAAAATTATGTACTTTTATAAAAAAAACCACATTAATCTGAGTAATTCATAAATTAGTTTTAAAATAAAATGACATAATTGTTTTAAACATTATTGATTTACTCGAAAAAATGTGATTATTTAATTTTGTTTGAATATTTTATTTTATAAATAAATAAAACGGTTGTACGTTTATAAAAAACAATATTTATCCAAGCATCTGATATAAGTTGTGCATTTTATTTCCAGTATTAAAAAAAAACACACACACACACAATGATGTCAGAGGTAATCGAGCCAAAAATGGCTGATGGGACGCAATCCAGTGATCCGTGGCTAGCCGGGAACATTCCTCCATGCAACCAATATCCCGAGGGAATGCACGGGATTTTCTATCACTTACAATACCTCGATATATTTGAATATCCCAATAACTGGTTAGAATGTTATAATACTCAAAATTATTTACAGCTATTTTAATCTATGACAGACATTAAATCAAAACATATTTGTTAACAGTTTTTTTTATCAGATATATCTAAAAAAACAGTGTGGAGGACGGAAACTAATTTGTTATATCTATAATAGTTAGCTTATATATTAGATAATTAATATTTTGTTTCATATGGACTAAATCATTAAATCTGTGAAAATATTTACTAATATTTTAATAGTGGTATAAAAATAGATCTTGACTAGTGAAATTATATTGCAATGCAGAAAGCTTTTATAATTTTATGAAATAGGAAACATATAATAAACTAAGATTATTTATCTTATTTTTTTCATAAATTTTATTTTAAATGACAAATATACTCTTGCCTTTTACTTTTTTATCTATAAAATAATTAAAATATACAGGGTACCCGTAAGTGAAGTTCCAAACTTCGGGAAATGGTTATATAGACCAAAATAAAGAAAAAACCAAGAATAATTGTTTTTCCAAAAACGCATCGTTTTCTATATATCCACCATTTTGTTTTTTAACAAAAGAATTTTTATCTCCGATTTGGCACAACCGATCTTTATGAAACTCGCTATGCATGTTACAATTCTAAAGATATGTTTTAGAAAAAACAATCAACTTGATCTAATTTAAAATTTGAAAATGGCGGTCATTTTAAGTTTTTAAACTGCTTGCGGGAAAACAGCAAAAAATAATAAAATTTAAATAAAGTATAGTTTTTTAGATAATGTTATTACCAATCGTTTACTATCAAAAAAGTTATGATCAGACAAAAAATACCCGAGACACATTGACATTTGTGATGAAAAGCAGCAAAAAAAGCCCTTTGTTTTTATCTGTTTGCTGCCTCTTAACACAAATATCAATGTGTCTCACGTTTTTACTTATCATAACTTTTTTGATACTGACAGATTGGTAGTATAATTAACTAAAAAAACATGTTTTAGTAATTTTTGTGGTTTTCCCGCAATTTCTGTTTAAAAACTTAAAATGGCCACCATTTTTAAATTTTATATTGGATCAAGTTGATCCAAAATATAACTAAAATATATCTTTATAAATGTAGCATGCATAGCGAGTTTCATAAAGATCGGTTGACCCAACTCGGAGATAACAATTGTTTTGTTAAAAAAACAAAACGGCGAATATATGGTAAATGAAGTGTTTTTGGGAAAACAATTATTCTTTTATTTTCTCTTTATTTTTGTCTATATAAACATTTCCCGAAGTTTGGAACTTCACTTACGGCACATCATCCTGTATGAAAATACTTTTAAATCGTAAAAGGAAGGATTACAACATTTTTATTCTATTACAGACTGTTTAAGACTACAATTCCGATTCTTTATTTTAGTCATAAGTATTAAAAATACTATTTTAAAACATGCTAATTCATGTAACATTCATTTACGTTACTATATACATAATTATATCATATCCAAATTTGAATGTTTTTATATACTAAATTGTTTGTCCAATGTGCGATCATATAGCCACAAGAAACTCAATTTATAGAATTATTATTTGATAACCACCTGATAATCCTGTCAAGCGAAAAAGTCACATAAAACTGAAAAATCATATTTTTCCTGTGAGATATTATTTTATGCTATGTAAATTATAATACGTTTCCGCAATGATTCGCCTGTTTCCGGTCAGTACGTAGGATGAAGCATGTCACTGACTTCGACCTTTAACCTTTCCAAAGGTCATACGACCACATTATGTTACAGTATATGGATATCAAATGGGCACTGTTCATAAAATGAATGCGCAAGTTATAATACAATTTAATTCATCTGTTCGCCCATAATTTAATCGTTTTCTTTCGTTTTGGTCACGTGTCATTATCATTAAACTGTCAAATTACTGGTACTTAAATGTAATTTATACAAACATTTTTTATACGGGCATTTTTATGGTTAGAAACATATTCTTAAATCTCGTTTGAAAACAAACATTTCCCATGTTGATCATTTTTTAGAAAAAAATAATACATTATTCGGGTCTTTTTTAGAAGGGGACCCCCACTCGTGAAAATTTGTCTTTAGGAATATCTCCCCGAATGGATTAAGTTAGGTTAGGTCAGGTTATTCCTCAATTTAAATAATTTTCAATAGTGGGAGTCTCTTCTAAAAACGACCCTGTTTTTCTTCTATGTAATAGTTTTAAAATAGCGTAGAGTATGCAAATTATCAATATATCTTTCATAATTACTTTAGTAATTCTAATATATTTTACTGTAGAAACAACAATTATTCCTCGCGATGTGAAGATTGATTTAATTGGTAGTTTTTTTAAGTAAAATATTAAAATACTTAAATTATATTATTAAAATATTATATTAGTAAAAAAATATTAAATACTTAAATTTAACGAATACAGACATTCCCTCTAAACGTTTTACGTCATTAGTCGCTTAATAGTCTGCTATAGATGCAGATATATGTTATTCTATTCTCCATAAGGCCAATGTTAATTTTTTTTAGCATGGAACATGCTTTAGTCTTGACCTAACTGTCTGAAAACGTTACGCGGGAGGGTGACGCGTAACCATGAAAACACAATGACATATCAGTGTTGACTTCAATAATGATTTTATTTGCAAGCGTTGATCAAAGTACATCTTTAGTTTCCATGACAACTCTTGTTAAAAATATACAAAATTAAGTCCTAATTAGAGAATCCAGTCCTCATTTACATATCAGTCTACCTCCAGCCGTCCACCGGTGATGTTGTGTCCTGGATCAGATTGCCCTCCTTCGACATCGTCAGGTGTATGTACTCGCCATTCTACTGATAGATCTACATCTGGATTCGGAAACGCAACCTCCGAAATAATAACTGAACCAAAGAAACCCAAAACTGGTGCTCAACGTCAAAAGGAATATAAAGCGCGTAAAGCTGCCGAAAAATCACTACCCAACGAAAATGGTGAGTGTAAACCGATCAAAACTGCTGCCAAAACCGCTGCTGAACGGATGAAAGAATACCGCCAACGTCTAAAACTAAAGAAACTGGCTCTGAAAAGACCTCTCGAATCCGATGAAGATAACAATGTACCTAACAAATTATTGAAAACTAACTACGCCTTAGCTGACCACGAATTTGACCTTCGTTTCCGACAAAATCCACTAGGCCATATTTGCGATGTATGTGACCGAATTTGGTTCAAAAAAGACTTGGGTAATGTTGGTCCCAAGAGTTACGACATATTACGAGCTGAATTTCCCGACGAAGATGTAACAACCTTCAAGCTGTGTGCCACTTGTAAACAATCAATTTACCAATCCCGAAAAATCCCTCAGTTATCACGAAGTAACGGTTTTGTTTACCCAGACTTTCCTGCCGATTTACCGACCCTCGACTGTATTGCCGAACGTTTGATTTCTCCGAGACTTCCGTTTATGCAAATTAGGCGTCTCAGATACGAACACGGTAGTAAAAGCATTATTGGTCAAGTTGTGAATGTACCTGTCGATGTAAATAAAATGTTTATATTTTTTGTAATTCCTTACATGAAATCTAAAATTCGTTGTTTTCGGAGAAATACATTTGCAGAAATTATTAAAAAGGAGCCAGCAAACAGAAAAAGCGCAGCTAAAGCATGTTCCATGTTTCTTGAATTTTAGCCGTAGGCTCTAAGCAAAAAGATCCGGGGGTCCAGGGGGCTTGCCCCCTGGCGAGGCCCGCAGGGCCGAGTTTTTTTTTTTAAAGATTACAGCTTTACTTAGGATCATGCGATTTAAAACGACCTTTTTTAAAGGAGACACAACGGTCTAGTGTTCTCTGAGATCATATTTTAATTTTTTCTCTTAATTTATTTTTTAATACAAATAACCATTGAACTTATTAATATATTTTTTTAAATAAACTGAAATAAGTTGGGAACATCTAATCCCGGAGACCACTAGTCACACTTATCCTACAAAGTATATTAACATTTGATTTACATATGTTAAAAACTGTAAGAGTGAAACGTTTTCAAGTGAAGTTGTGTTCAACTGCAAAACGCGGGCGACAGCTACTGATAAACGCTAGCCGGTGGCCAAGGAGGGAAAGAGAGTCAACTGCCACAACTGTTCAAATCACGCAATGGTTTGGGGACGGAAGTCGGACGACAGCCGGTCATTATATAGTAGACGGAATCACGAGTAGATCCAAAGTCATTCTTACATTCTTACATATGAGACGCCGACACAACGTTGTTGGTATTTTAAGGCGAATATGAATGGTTATATGAGTGTGGATGAGTGTAGTCTGGTTACTATCTGAGATCAACTTTTCCTCAAAAAGGGCAATTTATTAATAGCCCAACAGCCAGAGCAACTAAAGGCTTTACGTGGAATCCGAAACACGTAGTGCTGGTCTGATTTTCAGCTAATTGATAAGCCTGATACTCAGTTATCTCCCCCACACAACATCCGCACAATGATTACCACCCAACATGGACACCCCAGACTTCTCTAGTAGTGTCTACGCCGATAGCAACCACCAAGCGGACGCCATGTCGGTATTAAGAGGACCGAGCATCACACCTATCGCCTACAATCTCCCAAACACTTTGTCCCCATGTAGGTAGGTTACAGCACTGCGCCACCAAGGAAGGAAGGAGCGTCAACTACCACGACTGTTCAAATCACGCAATGGTTTGGGGACGGAAGACGGACGACAGCTGGTCTAATGATAGTAGACTGAATTACGAGTAGTTCCAAAGTCAACACCCGGTTGTGGGTTGGAGACTCGACTGTTACAAAATTATTCACTCGAGAGGAGTATTAAGTAGTTTTGATATATTTTTCTGAATGAACAATAATTATTACAACTCAATACGTGATTATTGTGTTCATTGACAGTTTTATAACCTAAACATTCTATTCCAATCTAATATAAGAAAACATTTGATAAACAAAGTTATGTTTATCTGCATAATACTATTAAAGAAATCTAACATTTCAATTGGATGTCTGGTCAATTTATCGCATTAGTAGCGCCTGCAATCTAGTTGACGTGATTCAGATACTGTATCTAAATCACGTCCACGGAATTGAAGGCGTCCGAGTTGAGCACTTCGAACATCACTTAGTGGTTGGTGGTTATTACTTTAAATTATAAAAAAACTATTATTAAATATAATAGGACATTAGTATTATTATTTATTTCCTAAGTGAATATAAATAATAATAATGTCAAAATATTTCAGCCACAATTTATTAAAAACTAAAATACACGAATTAAAATGTATCTAAAACTCTTACCCTGCAACAAGCAATTACTACCTCTCTATCACTGTCAACACGAACAAAAGTATAGTAAAGTAAGTATAGAAGAGGCATCAATAACTTAATATCATATCAAAATATATTAAATGTTTTAAAAACAACTGTTTTCCTTCTAAAATTTCACCGTCAAGCTGAGAACTCAGACTTGCAGAATGACTTGTGACCAGCGGTAGGCAAAATGGAGTTTTTCTGTTCTAGAAATGTCTGCGGATTTCCGAAAGTAATAGTGAACCGTTCGGGGGTTATTTATGGTGGTTTCCGATTCTTGTTTTGTTTCAATTCTCCATCTGAAAAACAATTTCAAAGTCACTATCTTTTTGGCAGTGTGTTTCAATGGAAAGAGTTAACAAATGGATGTATTCCATTTTTTACATTCCATATTTTATACTTTAAATCAAAATCTTTTTACTCTTCATTCTTCATCACTCGTAAATATTTTGTTTCACGTTTTATAACGAATTTCATTATCTTTTTCTCGAGCATGTTGAGTTATATGATATTAATTTAGTGATATATGATAATTTTTAAGTATTGTGTCGAAAATAATTTTTATGATTTTCCTGTAAAAAATATTTTTCCACGAGATGAATTATCTCCCCTAATAAACCATATTTTTAACACTTTCAACTACTTTTAGACTGAAAAATTTCGTTTATCAATGTATGTAGAAAGTGATTATTTACAAAATTACAGTATCTACATTTAGTTTTTCTTTTTTTAAAAGCTTTAAATCTATAACAATTTTAGAAACACTTCCGCGTCCTTACTTGTTTGATTATATGTCTGGATAGAACTTCAAATGTAAATTAAAAAGGCTACATAATTCCCTTGTTATTTCTAAACTATTTAGAGAACAATATATAAGCTGTGTAATATCATTATTTTACACACAAATAGATTTTTCTTCCAAAGTTAAATGTTGAGTCTCAAAATATCAGCTGTTTTTGTGGTCCATTGTGGAGCGCTAGTGTAGTCCCATGTAAATGTAATGCAGTTTAAACCAGCTGTAGTTGCAGCTTTACTAACTAACAAAATACAGGAACAAATCTTCCTATTTGATGGAATATCTATTGTAGGTTTATGTAATGAAGGGTAATAATATTAGTTAATGTCCCTTCAATTTATATATAAATCTAATATAGTCTCTATCTCACCACACTACTTATATTACTTATCTTACATTGTTACAAAGTTGGTGACTTGTTTTCTATCTTCTAGGTTATATGTGTGTGTGTGTGTGTGTATATGGGTTGGCGGGTGGTCAATACCATTGCACGTGTATGGGTTAGGTTAGGTTATGTAAGTGTCAGAATGGATAGAGGTTAGTTTAAAATTACAATAGCATTACTGGTTTAAGAAAGTTTACCTCAGACTATAATTAGGTAATGAGATTATGTACGTTTACACTTACATAGTTTTAGAGTCAGATTAGGTTAAGTAAGTTATTTTAGGTTAGTTTGAAACTGTTTCGGGTTGAGTCGAATCAGGAACGTTTAAAATTAAATTAGGTTATGCAAGTCATTTTAGGTTGGTTTGAAAATTTATTGGGTTGAGTTGAAACAGGTACGTTTACAATTAAATTAGGTTATCTAAGTTATTTTAGGTTAGTTTGAAAATGTTTTGGGTTGAGTCGAATCAGGTACGTTTACAATTAAATTAGGTTATCTAAGTTATTTTAGGTTAAGTTGAAACTGTTTCGGGTTGAGTCGAATCAGGTACGTTTACAATTAAATTAGGTTATGTCTAGTTAGATTTAGTTGGTTTAAAGTTAGTTCGTACTAGATTAGGAACGGAACGCTAAGAATCATGATAAAGAAACTCAATTGCGATTACTAAGTTTTAAAGTTCTTTCACGATTTGTCACTGGATTTAAACAATGAATAGTGAGTACGAAAGGTTATTAGGGTTAATTAGCAAAAATAATACAACTAAAACGAATATCCATAGCTATATAACACAAAGCCCTGGCTGACTGACTCGCTCATCACTAATTCTCCAACTTCTCAAGCAGGTAGAGAGCTGAACTTTTGTACACTGTTTCTGTAGGTCTTAAATAGGACAACTAAAGTATTTTCATCTTGATAAAATACTTCTAAGTGATATAAACCACCCCTAAAAGAGTGTTCCATAAGGATAACATTGGGTTGATTTTATAGTAAATTAATAACAGCTATTCTGTAAATAAATAAACATGTTTATTTTGTTTGTTTGATATTATCCTATTGATGCATTTAAACTTGTAGCTTCAGCTGTTTTTTAAAGAAATGAAATGAACACGTTAGAAGAAATATTGTGATTTCTAATATTGTTTGTAGTTTACATGCCGAGGCCGAAGGCTTTATTTTGCTGAAAATGAGATGATAATTGTTCTTTAATTGCCTATTACTACAGTTATAATATTTATTTTATGTAAGTCAATTTCAGGTTAGGCTTAGATTATATATACTTAATAATCTACGTACATTGGTATTGACCCACCCTCAACCCCTTACACGTACAGTGGCACCTGCTGCGGAACGTGCAGGGGTGTCCCCTGCTTTAAATATAAAACCAAGATTAATAATGGGGTTAGTTGGTATATGAAGATAATCAAATGAGCGCTATAAGTCCTTCACTATTATAAAATGTTATAAATGATTTATTACTATCGTTGACTATATGTGGTTTCAGATATGTTTTTAAATAACTTATTTTGAAGTGTTTTACAAAGACATTGAAAATCAATGGGAATATTTAAACATTCAACTGTTAAACTGATAACAAATTAAACTGATAGTGAAAGATTTTACTGACAAGTTTTCAACAGATATTAAAAATTGTATAGCTTCTAGTCCAACAATCTAAAAACTCTTACAAAACTATTAACAGTTGTTAATATTTATAACATAGTATCGCAGGAAATAAGTTAATTGTTACATTTTAAACAATATTCGATTGCGGTTGAATTATTTTTTAACTGCTACATTTCATTGTTAAAATTGTGTGTACAATGACTTATGCGTTCCGATAAACAAGTCATTTCTATTTCACAAAATGCTGCAGGATATCCAAAAGTAATGCAGAGCCTTAGGTTATTTATGTATTGTTTTCACTTCTTTGTTTCAAAGCTCTAAAAAAGTCTTCTCAACTTTCTAAGACTTTGACAATATATTTTAATCAAACTTTATTTTACAAATGGTGTTTTTGAAGTTTTCTCTTTTAACATTCACAGTTTAATTGAATTTCAACTTTGAGTTTCTCCACTCTTCCTCTAAAAAAGAGGCTCTTTCATTTTGATTTACGAGAGTTTATCATGTTTTAATATGAAACAGATCTGTCACTCCTTTGTCAAAGTGTTTCCTTATAAAATGAAGAAGTCTTCTTATATTATTAGTTTAAACTTTATAATACTGAACTATTTCATATTTAATTGAGTTGATGCTTTTTTCCAACTTCCTAATTCAAAGAGTTCCATGTTATAGAAGTATCAATAATTTACATTTATGTTTTTAATCACTGCTTAGTAATATTATTTATGAATAGCTTCTGTACTCATATGGAACTTACTATTCAAGTGCCGAAAAAACTCAGTATTATTCAAGGGATGCTATATCTGAAACCAATACTTGTACCATTTTGTTTCTTCCAATAATCATACAGATTGGACATATGTTTATACTACCTAACCTAAAAACGTTCTACCAATTCCAGGTAAATTACAGGTCATAGGTAAAAGAATATATTATTTTATTATACTTATTGATGTCTATATATGGATTAATGCGCATTGTGTATGAGAGTATGTGGACTACTCTACTATTAATTATAAATTAAACATTAACTGGTCTTTCCTTTAAAGTGTAACAAAAATAATATAATTTTCGAATTAAAATTAAGAGTCACTAAAACTATAAAACTTTTTTAAAAATTATTTTTTCGTCGTTTTTAAGCTTAATCTTGTTTTTAAAACTAAAGCATCTAAATATTCATGGCCCATGGTATGCAAACATTTGATCTTTTACGCTTATTACAGTTATGCGCCAATTCAAATTTTATTTATCTTAAATATAGTTCTTTAAGTTAACTATAAGAAATTTACGGAGTTGTGTACTCAAAATTGAATGTACACATCCCAATATCGTATCAATGTGAATTACCATCTCATCAACTGTAGTTCTACAGTTCGAAATTAAAGCTACGTTTCACATATAAAAAAGTTACATTCAAACTACAAAATAAGGTATATGTCTTCAATTGCAGTGCTAGGGTTAAAATGAGTAACAATCAATATCAGCAGTCCACATTTACCATTTAGAACGATTTTCCAAAAAAAAATGTGATTATTCAACAAATTAAAATATATAACAATTATTTTCGCAACGTAATCATATTTTACAGATAATCGTAGGATTAAGTATTATAATAAATTAGGTGACGAATTGAGGAAATAATATTTCAAATATTGTCGTCAAATTTCTTCGTTTAGAAGTATATCAACAACATACCAAAATGTTTGGGAGATTGTAGGTAATAGGTTCCATATTTGGTCCTCTTAATGCTGACACAGCGTCCGCTCAATGGTTGCCATTGACGTGGACACTATCAGAGACGTCTGGTGTGGCCATGTTGGATGGGAATCAAGGTTCGGATGTTGTGCAGGGAAGATAATTGAGTGTCAGACTTGTCAGTTAGCTGAAAATCAGACCAAAACTACGTGGTTCGGAGTCCATAGTATTAGGTCACATAGTTTTTATTAATAGCCCTGGCTATTGGGCCATTAATAAATTGCCCTTTCTGAGGAACAGTTGAACTCAATTAGTAACCAGGCTACACTCATCAACACTAATACTACACTCATATCATCATTCATATTCACCTAAAAAACGCGCAACGTTGTATCGGCGTCTAATATGTAATACTGTAAGAATACAAGGTGACTATCTTCATACCTTTACGGGCTCATATATCACAACGTACATTGTTGTCAGAATCAACGAAGTACTGAGGTAACCAAGGTGAGCATTATTATACATATCCGGACTCATATATCATTCCGTACATTGTTGTCGGGAACAGCAATGGTCCTACCTCTGTGTTTGTGTTCCTCCATCATCTGTTAGCCTCCTTGACAAACATCTGCATACCTTTACGGGCTTATATATCGTCCCATACACTGTTGTCGGGAACAACAATGGTCATACCTCTGTGTTTGTATTCCTCCATCATCTGTTAGCCCTCTAGACTACAATGTAGTGATAGAACACCAGGTGAACATCTTCATACCTTTACGGGCTTATATATCATGCCGTGCATTGTTGTCGGGTTCAACAATGGTCCTACCTCTGTGTTTGTATTCCTCCATCATATGTTAGCCCTCTAGACAACAATTTAGTGATGGAACACCAGGTGAACATCTTCATACCTTTACGGGCTTATATATCATGCCGTACATTGTTGTCGGGAACAACAATGGTCCTACCTCTGTGTTTGTATTCCTCCATCATCTGTTAGCCCTCTAGACTACAATGTAGTGATAGAACACCAGGTGAACATCTTCATACCTTTACGGGCTTATATATCATGCCGTGCATTGTTGTCGGGTTCAACAATGGTCCTACCTCTGTGTTTGTATTCCTCCATCATATGTTAGCCCTCTAGACAACAATTTAGTGATGGAACACCAGGTGAACATCTTCATACCTTTACGGGCTTATATATCATACCGTACATTGTTGTCGGGAACAACAATGGTCCTACCTCTGTGTTTGTATTCCTCCATCATATGTTAGCCCTCTAGACAACAATTTAGTGATGGAACACCAGGTGAACATCTTCATACCTTTACGGGCTTATATATCATGCCGTACATTGTTGTCGGGTTCAACAATGGTCCTACCTCTGTGTTTGTATTCCTCCATCATCTGTTAGCCTCCTTGACAACAATGTAGTGATGGAAAATCAGGTGACCATCTTCATACCTTTCCAGGCTCATATATCATGCCGTACATTGTTGTCGGGAACACAATGGTCCTAGCTCTGTGTTTGTGTCCCTCCATCATCTGTTAACCTCCTTGACAACAATTAAGTGATGGAAAACACTGTATTATAATATATGTAGGCTGTTATATCTCAAAAGTTTACTTAATTTTTTTAAATATAAGTAACCTAATATACAATTTTTACATAATATTCTAGATTTAATTTTTAGGCCATTAGGGTTTACGTAAATAAGATTGTGGAAAACACAAAATTCATGCATATAACATAATTTGTTTATGACAGTAAAAAATAGGGGTTTGATAAAAATTTATGATTGGAGTTGAAAAATAATAAACCATCATCAGTTCTCAATAAGTTGGCGAAACCCTGTAATTGACTAAAGAGATTATTTTTGGCGATCTCGCAAGACACAAACTATAGGGGGGAGCAGACAACAGTCAAGTGACATTTGTACAAAAGGAATAATGCTACAAGTCCTCCCGAAGAAGGGCCAGTAGTTTGGGTGCAGATCTACCGGTACGGTTTCGTTGCCTGGCACGGCTAGTAACCTTTCTCTAACGATCGATTTCCGTACTCAGTACGGATTTTGAACTTTGTATATATAAACTGGTTTCTGAGCGTCGTTCCGATTGTTGCTGCATTCTTTATCCATGTTTGTTATTGTTTTTTTATGTTATTTGTGAATCATATGACGTGTCTGTATTGAAATATGTGTGTTGTTACTATGAGTGAATAATTAGCTTACAATCTGGGCTATATCAGCTGATTCGATTCAATTTTAGGTTAGGTAGAGTGTTTTATAACTTGTACATATATTTATTTTTTTAATGGCAAACGCAAGTAGCAGTGATATACTAACTGATACTAAAGACATTGATATTTTTGACGAATTTCTATCAAGTGATGATGATGAGGAAGACTTGGACCCACCACCAGGCATAGAGGATAACAAATTTTTGGTAAGTGAAGTTTGTTATGATGAATATTGCATTGATGAACAAGACATTACTGTGGCTGGAAAATTTGACAGATCTATAGAGCAAACTGAAAACATTTTGAGAAACGACAACTACACTGCCGTTACAATTATTGATCCTGAGTTTCGTCACTTTCCGTACACACTTCTTTCGGGATATAATGCCTCAAAAACACATGTGGCTAAGCCAAGCACTCCTCTAGAATTTTTTCAGTTGTTTTTTACTGATGAACTCATTGAAAGAATAGTTTATGAGACAAACAATTATGCGAAAGAACACATCAAAAGGCCCTTACACAAAAGTTCTCTGTGGAATACGTGGTCAGATGTCACTGTAATTGAATTCAAAGCCTTTTTAGGGGTAGTCTTAAATATGGGACTTAACCCAAAACCTTATGTTAGAGACTACTTCTCAAATGAATGGTTATATAAGCAGCCATTCTTTAGTGATATATTTACCAGGGATAGATTCCATCAAATCTTTTGGACACTTCACCTCTCGTTAAAAAAAGATCCAGGAATTGGAAAAATGACGATGCGTGACAAAATATGTTTGCCTGTAGCTTATCTTCAGGAAAAATTCAAGGAGTATTTCATACCTTCTTATGAAATTTCATTTGATGAGAGTACTATTTCTTCTAAAGGTATGATTCATTTTAAACAACACGAAACCAAAAAACCTATTAAGTGGGGAATGAAAATGTTTGTCTTGAGAGACTTGAGATCAGGTTACGTATACACTTTTGAGCCATACTATGGGACACTAACAAATGAGATTCTACCAAAACCAGAACTACCTTTTACAACAAGAATTGTTCTTTTCCTAGCTGAACGATTAAGAGCAAAATTTGAAGAGAGTGGCTTTCATGTTTACACCGATGTAAATTACACTAGTTTGAAACTTGCTCAAGAACTAATAAAGTTGAATATGCATTTGACTGGCCCTATCAATGCTAATAGTGCATGGAATCCTTCAGCAATAACCAAGAAGCAGTCGAGAGGTAAACCAAAAAAGCATGAAGTTTTGTCTTTCAGAGAGAAAGACAACAACCTCATATCAGTTTGGCGGGGAGTCAGCGATGATATCATGTTGAGTTCATACCACAATCCCAAAATGGAAATAGTATCAAGAAGACAAAAGGGCAGAGATAGGGAAGAAGAAGTTGTAAAACCTTCTCTGATAGGTGACTATAGTAAAGCAATGGAAGGAAGGAATACTGCAATGCATTATGGTTCTATGTACTTGTTTTTGAGAAAGTCTAGGAAATGGTGGCGAAAAATATTTTTTTGGCTTTTAGATGTCGCTACAGTTAACAGTTTTATTCTTTACGATATGAAACAGAAAACGATGGGAAATAAATCAATCACTTCAAGAAAATTTAAAGAAAATCTTATACAGGGACTAGTGGGAGAAACAAGAAATAGGGAGAAAAGAAAACGAGGACGGGCAAGCACTGCAGATCGAGAAGAGAGATTGAATGGGGTTCCCCATTTTATTGACAAGTCTACAAACAAGAGGCAAAAACAGTGTATGGTTTGTAGTAATACGAATGCTGGTGTAAGGAGAGAAACAATATTCTTCTGTGAAACGTGTGAAAAAAAGCCTGGGCTCCACCCTGGTGAATGTTTCAAACGCTATCACACCTTAGAAGTATACAAGAAATGCTAACCCTAGAAATATTCATCACTGCAATTATTTTAGGAGCATTTTTGTTACATTAAACTCAAACAATTTAGTCAAGTTCTAATACCGTTTTTTTTTTCTTTTTCAGTTGATCGCTATATCAATGGTCCACAATGATAAATTGATAAAACTCATTTACTTCCAATTTTTACATAAATCAAATCAGCAATTACAAACAAAAACGCAACAAGTCAAATCATAGAAAATAACCTGTGGATATGATTTTTTTAGTTAAATATAGTTAATATTTAAATTGTTTTAAACATATTTGCAAAAATGAATAATACATGAAACTTTTTTCATTAATAGACATTTTATAATTTTATAATAATTACTCAATAAAACAAAAATGACACTATGTTGGTTTTGAACACTACTTTGAAAGCATTTTTAAATTGTCACTATTGACCCATTATATTTCTGTTGTATGTTCATAATATTGCCAGGTTTTGTCCATCCTATAAACTCCCTTAATACTATTGATGAATTGTTGTTTTTTGTTTGTTGATTCACAAAGAGAGCACACTGTACATTACATCTCTTCTACTGGCAATGAATGTGTAACAGATTATTGCAAATACCATAATTTGTAATGTTTTTTTTTTTTTTTTTTTTTTTTTTTAACTGTAAACTGTAACAAAATTAGTTTTTGTACAAACATAATGAACTCATTGTTTAGTTTATGGTTTTATCAATTAATTAATTATACGCCTCTATACCATACCATATTATCATCCATACAAAATATGTATGGATGATAGTTTGGAGAATTTGTTAAGTATTTTAAGTTTTTTATTTTGCCTAACGTGTTGTTACTCATAAAGTTTTATATTAGTAATGCCTTGTAACTGACAATCTAATTAGTAAAAATTAAAGTAATTTTGAAAACCTTTATGTTCTGTTGTTGAAGTACTATTGCAATTAATTTACAATCATTAAAAGTCACCGTGAAATAAATTTATTTAACTGAAAGCTACATTATGCAAATCCTTATCGTGAAGTTGGTTTTCCTTTTTCTTGTCTTCTGATATCTTGTTTACTTGGAATGCTTACTAAGTATCAAAAAGACCTAGAACAGTTTGGTATTCCTTTCTTTTTAGAAAATAATGAATTACATTAGAGTTTTGAAATTATCTCTTCGCCTGCTGTCCAAATATCAGTAAACGAGAGAAAAAACTGAATCTTTAGTGAGATAAATTTTTCTCCTGTGAAAATTTAAACAAATCCAATATTAATGAATTAACTTTCTAGTAGCAAAAGAAAAATTATAAAAATACATTTTACAAGTGGGTACATAATTACGAATTTTAAATTCCAAATAAAATAAATTGGGAAAACTTACACAAGATAACTGTAGCATCAGGTTAAGAAGTATGTTTGTCAGATTCTTTAAGTGTTTGTTGGTAATGTAACAATTATTTGCATGTACTATTTACAAAGTAACAAGATGTTTGATGATCTTTATTATACAACAACTTCAATGAAAAAAATCCTATTAATAACATTTTATTTCCAATAAATACTTAAACAAAACTATTTTCAACTATGAACAAAGTTAAACAATGAAAGTTTGAGCCTTGTATACTATTGTTCAAGTTATTTCTTACACTATGTTGTTGTTAAGTTGGTCTTGTGAGTTGGAGTAGCCACTTGCAGCACACTCACGATCCATTTCTGTCAATTGCTTGTCACTTGAGAAATATCATCTGACAATTATAATAATTATCTTTTAAGTGCGTTTTATTATATCTGTTTCAATATTCCATCCTTAATACTGTACTTGGTATCAATTTTTTTATGAACATTTAAATTGGAAAGCCAGTCGCTGACAGGTCTGCGGCATCAGGAATTTGTACCTGAGTTAAAGATAGCGCTGGTTCGAATTATGGACTTGACTGTTAGTATTTATCAGTATTATTCATCTTGTATCTGTACTATTATGGTTCTCCCCCTTACTCTGTCTGATAAGTTCCCCCCCCCCCACAGATCAATAGTCTATGGGGAATAGGAAGACTAAAGTTAAAGAGGATATGGTCCTCGCCTTTTTTTCTAAAAAAATATACTTAGTAACTATAAAATAAATATTATTGGATGATGAGCTGTTCAAGAAATAATTAAATAAAGACGTGAAAGCCTATTTCCTTATCCTTAGCGGCAAATATTACAACTGAGTAGAAGATTTTACTAAGATTACAAATATGCAAAGTTTATCAATATGTGTACAAGAGAACTATAGGCTTCAACTTCAAACTTGAGAGGGGAGTGAAGAGGGGGTTATCATTTGGGTGTAAGTACAATGGTGTCCTTAAGAATAGTGAATCCTTAATATCACAATTAATTGTAAAGGATTGTCTTCAGAACTATTAATAACTGTATTCCAGAGGATTATCTGAAAGGTAACAAGGGGTCAGGATATTATAAAATGAACGTTAAAAATTACCTTTTTTAAGTGAGCACTCAGCTCTCTGGAATTCAGTATTCTTTCTATGTTTTCCTATATAATGTTTAACCACAAGAACTGAATTATGAAAATTACGTTTTATTATTGCAGTTAAAAGTTATTATTGTCTTTCCTGTCCCTTAAAATCAAACCCATTCTTGCAATAGTAAAAACAGCTCTTTAAGGGAAAATATTGTTTCAAATTTTTAAATTCTTACTATTTGTTAAAGATAATAAAGGGCTGTCGACCATGTTGGTTTTTACATAAGAACAATGTTATTTTTTAATCGGACATACGATCACGTGTATCCAAATCAAACAGTTATTTTTAAACTGATTTTTCCAAACAAATTGCATTTGATCAAAAATAAATTGTGTATTGGAATTGCTTTGTGAATTCCTTATTAGTTTTATAAAAATAAATATAAAAATCTTTAGTTGGATGTTTTTATTTTCACCTATTTTTCAAAACTAGGTGTGTATTATTCAAAACCCAATGCGCAATATTATAGCGTTCAAAATGACACCTCATACACAACTTTTGGTCAATAAATAATGAAAAAATATGGATTTGCAAATAATATTGTTCTTATGGAACTAAAACCAACATGGCCGACAAACTCTTAATTATAGGACATATTGCCAAGAGGCATTTCACTTGAGTTTTTACTTATAATAATGAAAAAATGTTATCTAAATATGAAATTAAAGCCACGTTAAAATTACTTTCGTTCATTATTAAGACGCCGATCGTCAAGATATGGGCAAATATGAGGGGCAAATGATGGCAGATGAACGAGTGTAGTCATTATTACTAACTAAAGTTGACTGTTCCTCAGAAAGAGGTTAATAACCAGGGCAACTAAGGGACCTACAGCTTTAAGTAGAATCCAAACCACATAGTGTTGGTCTGATTTTCAGCTAACTGACAAGCCTGGCACTCAGTTCTCTTCACAACATCCGAACCTTGACTACCATCCAAAATGGACACCCCAGGTCTCTCTTGTAGTGTCCACATCGATGGCAACCATTGAGCCAATTCCGTGTCGGTATTAAGAGGACTGAGCATAGAACCTATCGCCTACAATCTCCTCAACATTTTGTCCCCAAGTAGCTGGATTACAGCACTGTGCCACCAAGATTTTACAAGTGCTAACCCTGATTATTACATTCATAATCTCTCATAGTCCAAATGAGCCATATATATATACAAGCTTAGAAAACTATAATTTATTGACCATTAGCAAATAATATTGAATTATAAAGTAACCTATTATAAAATTGGTCATGTAATAGTGGTAATGTAAGATTGGTCAGTGAACTTTCTATTCACTGTTGGCCGAATCCAATTTGTAAGGAAGACATTTTAAAAAGGTTGTTGAAACAAACAGTAATTTATCAACTTTATTTAGAAGTTCAGTCTGTTGTGATTGAATTTTCCTGCTGTAAATTAGCTAAACAAACTTGAGATGAAAGATGAGTTTTCTTAGCAAGGCTCAATTAAGGTTTTCATTCTTCCAACTACGTTTATAGATTTCCAAGGCTTCCAAGTTTGTTTCAATTCCAACCGCTGATTCTATAATTCAGTGTTTATTGAAATGTAAATGAAAAAGAAATTAAATTTTATGACAAATGTTAGATTTAAAATATGATTCAGAAAATAAATTTAAAAATAAGGTAAACTGTAACAAAGCTTAAATTTTAAACATATCTTTACATTTTACTACCTTGTATTCATCTCTATTTGTTTCTATTTTGAAAAGAGACAAACATTCTATAAATAAAATCTACTATGCATATGTGATATATTGTATATAATGGTATGACATATATTTGTAATCTTATCAGTTATTTAACTTAAGAGTATGAAAATTTACCTCTATCCACAACTTTTAAAGCAACGATTTTACTTTTTCCATAACATATCAATTTTCTTAAGAAAATTTTTATATAAAAAGGAGTTCAAAAAATTTTTAATTCTATGAAATATATCCTTATGTTTATACTTATACATTTTATGAAAGGAGGTTTAATTCTAACATCTTTAACTTCAGTTTCATTCTTAATAGAAAACTCTTCTATAAATATAAAGAATTTTACTAAAAACAACAAACAAACAAATTTTTTTACAGATGATCTATTTAAAATTTAATTTTATGTTAGCAGAAAAACATAAAATATTTGTACTAACAAGTTTTTTTTAAGTTATCCTGCACTTTTTGGTACCTGATAAAAACTCCTCTTTCAATCATACACAAAAATGATTGAATATGATTGAGTTCTTATCAGGCAGCCGATGAGTCCACATCGTTCGTTATCTGAGTGCCGTTACTGCTGATAGTCTTTGGTGCGTTGCCTGGCGTGTACCGTCCTGTTAAGTTGCGGTGTACTGTTAAACTATATTATCTTATTTTTTAAATATAATTAACAAAATAGTGAATTGTGAGTTGGAATGGCGGAAAAATGTAAGAAATGTGATAATGAGATAGCGCAGAGCAAGGATGCCATTAAGTGTAGTGAATGTGCGTCTGTATTTCATCCTCATTGTGCAGGTTGTGCAGGTGATAAGAAGGTTAGCACTAGGAAAACATGGAAATGTGAAATATGTGCATTAGAGTCATCATCGGTTGGCAGTAGGGCGAGCGAGACAGCGAGCAATGTTGCTATCCTCGATGCTATATCTGCTATGAGGAAGGATATTAATGAGCGTCTTGACTTGACTAATATGAACATTGATAGCCTTAGGATGGAAGTTGGTAAAGCGGTGAATGACATCGCTACACTCAAGGCGCAATATGTTGAACTGAAGACCGTCACAGACAACACTGACTCGATTGTCGGGGAGCTTAAATCAATTTGCGCCGACCATAATTTGAAGATTGCGTCCCTGCAGCGCCAGGTTATGGATCTGCAGCAACAATCCAGGAAAAATAATATTATAATCAATGGTGTTCCTGTGACAAATAACGAGAATGTGTTATTAGTTCTTGAAGCTATCGCCGAGGTCCTGGATGTGCACTTCAGTCATAGCGACATCTCGGTCGCACATAGGCTGCCGGGACAAGGAGAGGACAACCGCCCTCCAGCTATAGTCGTCTGTTTTGTATCTCGAGCTATCAAGCATGCCTGGATGACCGCAAAGAGAGTGAGGAGGAAGCTGTCAGCGAAGGATCTGCGCAGCACATTTCCGGACATTCCAGTCTATCTGAATGACCATCTGGCCCCTCATACGAGAGAGATCTTCAATGCTGCGAGGACATTGGTCAAGGAGAAGAAGTTGGAAGCAGTATGGACCACTGACTGCAGAGTTCTCGCCAAACGGAATTTGACGGGGAGGCCTTTCAGGATCCACGACCTGCGGCAGATCAAGGGACTTTCTGTTCCGGTGAATTCCGCAGAGGAGGAACGAAATTGAGCTGAATTGGTCAAATTATTACTACTACGGTGTTATGTGAGTTAATAATTATATTTAGTTTTTTTATCTTTTTTTAGTTAAGTATACTTATGTTCTTATTGTAAAGTTAAGTTAATTCACATATAAATTTGCGTTTTTGTTAGAAATAACAATTAATTATGATTTAATTAGTAGTGTACCGTATTTATTTTTATTTTATGATATTGAACATGATATTTTAGTGTACTATTTGTAACTTAACTCTGCAAGATCATATGGCTTTATTTATTGTCCTGATATATAATATAAATTATGTTAAAAAATAAACAATGTAATTATTGTTATTTTGTAATAGTGATCTTTATTTATGGAATAGTAATTTCATATCAAATTTTAAAATGTAGGCTTATTGTTTGATTTAGTTAAATTTCGTTGGTTAGGAAGCACCGCATATCTTTTAGTATTTCGTCCTTTGAAATGTAGTAACACGCTAGGCAGCGTGACTTTATTATTGTTTTTCCTATTACAGAAATGAACGATGTACCTTTAGTAAATTGTTCATTATGTTATGATGTTAGCTTGGTTGAATCATATTTCTCGTGTTTACTGAATACTGGTACAGTGTTTAGAGTTATTCACCAAAACATTAGAAGTTACAGAAAGAACTTTGATGAATTTTTAATACTGTTACAAGGTATGAAATTGAAATTCCATTGTATAGTTTTAACGGAGGCATGGCTGGGAGAGGAATGTGACATAGTTTGTATTGATGGATATACTGAGTTTAAATCTAATAATAATCTTAACAATGCAGATGGAATTGTAGTCTATATCGATAGTTCATTGTTGTCCTCTTGCTCCCAGTTGACTTTGGGTGGAGTGGCCACTTGCTTATCAGTGACCTTTGGATGGGCTGGTCAGACCTGCCGGCTCCTTGCTGCCTATCGTAGTCCTAATTCTTGTTTGTCTACGTTTATTGATGCTCTGAATGTTTATTATAGCGATAATAATCATTTAGCAGGGGTCAACTTTTTGGTGGGGGACATTAATTGTAACATTATTGACATAATACAACATTCGGAACAGGATAGATACCTTGATGTACTTCATGCTGCTGGCTTTATCCAATGCATAGGAGAAGTTACACGACCAGCTAGTAACACTTGCATTGATCACATATTTGTTAAATTTTCTAATGGAGTACAAATTAATATTGACGAGTCAGTAGTAATCGATACATCTATAACGGATCACCGAACTATTTGCCTGCAAATGTCTAGTAACACTAAGTTAAGCCTAAATAATGTTGGGCCTGGTAGGACATTAACGGTTCGAAACTGGGATAATATTAAGCAAAATTTATCAATAATAGACTGGAATGATTTGTACAAAATTAATAACGTTCACTATGTCACTGATAAATTTTTAAGTACATTAAAATCTGTCTTGCAGTCTAACACTAAGATTGTAACAGTACGAGCATACAATACTAAAATTAAACCATGGATTACCGCAGGAATTGTTAGATCAATAAGACAGCGTGACAAGATCCATAGATGGTTAAGACGTCAACCTTTTAATGCTCAGCTTCGTATACAATACACTAGATATAGGAACATTCTACACTCTATTATTAAACAAGCAAAATATATATATTTTAAAAACAAGATAGAGTGGGCGTCAGACAACCCACGTAAGTTTTGGCAGGTTGTTAACGAAGCAGGAGGTCGACCGGCGGGTGGGGCGGCATTTCCGGTCGCGGCTTTCTGTGAGAGCGGCGACACCGCTGCTCCTGATAAAATTAAAGAAATAAGCGACTCATTCAACATGTATTTTTCCTCTGTGGGCGTAGAGTTGGCAAGTGCAATACGTCTGCAAGGCCCTGCCGAGGTGTTGGACGCCGACCATGCACTGGAATCTGTATTTACATTGAAGACTGTCACTCGGCAGGAATTGTGTGAGGTCGTAAGAAGCCTGAGAGGTCGCTCGGCACCTGGGTGTGACGACATACCTACTAGAGTTATTAGGGATAATATCAATGAATTAATTGAACCTATACTTCATATAGTCAACTTAAGTATTGAATTAGGGGAATTTCCCAGTCATTTAAAAATTGCTAAGGTGATACCGATTTTTAAAGCTGGTTCCAAAACTGATAGGGGAAATTACAGGCCAATATCTCTTCTGACTACCTTATCTAAGATAATTGAGAAATGTGTGAAAATTCAATTGTGTAATTATTTAGAACATCACGGTATAATAACAAATGTGCAATACGGGTTTAGGAGGAATAAGAATACTTCAAGCGCCTTATTTGATATAGTCAATTTCATTAATTCTAGTTATGGTAGTTCGAACTCAAATAAAATACTTGTGAACTTTTTGGATTTGGCGAAAGCATTTGATTCCTTAGACCGAAAGAAACTTCTTGATAAATTAGAATACATTGGGGTTAAGGATAGGGCTCATAATTGGTTTAAAAGTTACTTTGACAACCGAACTCAAACCGTAATTATTGAGGGTGTCAAGAGCCAAACAACTTCGGTTGATTTTGGAGTGGTCCAGGGTAGCACCCTTGGCCCATTATTATTTTTAGTTTACATAAATAATCTGTCAAAATTAAATATTGCCAGTAGATTATTTTTATTCGCTGATGATACAGCTGTTGTCACAGTGGGGAATTCGTGGGATTCAGTATTTTCACAGGCATCTAAAGATCTTTTAAAAGTTAAAAATTGGTTTGACCATAATACCCTAACGTTAAATGTGCGTAAAACTAAATGCCTCCCTATTTATCTTAGACAGGACCTTGGGCCGGGTATGAGATCACTAAAGCTGCATTCTTGTGGTGACACTGAGTTAAATGATTGTCGATGTGATAGTATTGATATTGTGGAACATCATAAATATTTAGGTGTTATTGTTGATCGCAAGATGTCATGGGCTCCACAAGTTCAGTACGTCAGGCAGAGAGTTCGGAAACTGATATACGCTTTTACCCAGCTTAGAGAGGTTTTGACTTTGGACCAAAGGAAGGTGGTGTACTACGTTTATGTGCAGTCGGTGCTGCAGTACGGTATCTTGGCGTGGGGAGGTGCCTCGTCTAATGTACTGGAACCATTGGCTGTAGCTCAGAGAACAATTATGAAACTTATTTTAAGAAAAAATCCGAGATACCCTACTTACTTACTGTACTATGAATTTCCTATTCTTAGCATAAGACAACTTTTTGTCAAAAATTTAATTTTATTTATTATGAATAATAAGGTTGACATTTTTACAACGTTAAAACATACCTATCTAACAAGAAATAGAGTGGGTTTTGGAATTCAAATCCCTCGTCCTACCAGTAGTTTGGATTCTCACAATCCATTTTTTATTGCGCATTTTGTTTATAAAAACCTTCCTCAAGGCATAATTCAAGAGGGTGGCGGTGTCGCGGCTTTTAAACGGAGAGTGGAGGAGTGGTTGCTTACTTTTGGCCCAGAAGATACTGAGAGATTGATTTGGTCATATTATATTTAGTCTTGTGCTCTTCCTTATATATTCCTGTTGGGATTTGTATGGATATGTCTTATTTAAATATCTTATTATATGGGGGTGTGGAGGGGTTGTTAATGGAGTAGTCACTGTTTACTCTTCATAGACTACTTTATATACTCGTGTTTTGGTGAATGATTTGGTTCATGTGTAAATTCTTGTGTGTAACATTTAGGTGTTATACTTATATTGTATTAGATTTTTATTATTTTTTCATTTTGTTTTCTTTTTCTTTTAATTTTATTTTGTTTTTTACTTAAGTACATTTTCTCTTATAACATTATTGGCTAGTTTATTTCTATAACAATTACGACTTATGTCTAGAATGTTAGTATCTCATTAAGATTGTAAAATTGGCATTTCTCTTGTTAATATTTGTGTATGTATATTTTAAGGGTACAGTATTTACAATTGTTATGATTTGTAAAAGAACTCTTGCCTTGCACACAGACGGATAGTCTATGCAGGGCAATATATTATTCCTGATATTATTGTAAATATTCTTTCCATGTAATAATGAATAATAAACTTATTTGAATTTGAATTGAATTTGAATTTGAATTTGCTCTCAAAACAATACAAACCACTAATAACAATCCTCCAGTAATTTTTTCAGCAAGTTAGTTGAGGTTTTATGAATAGTTTTCAACTTTTAATATTGTTAGATAAGTCCCATTATCGGAATAAGACTCTTGAACTTGTTATTACAAATATAACTCCACTTTAGCGAACAATTTATTTATTATTAGAAATAGTTGTTGAAATTACAAAGCTATTCTAATTGAAATACCAACTAATGATTTTAAGGAGGAGCACGGCTCTATAATAACTTTTTTTCTCTTTTCATTGATTTATTGTTATTTAGTATAAGTTTTTATTTCTTCTTTACTATTTTGATAAAGTTAGTTATTATTTGCATGTATATCATAGTATTTGTTTTCTAGACAAATAAAAGAGAGGGACTTTAAAATCCTAACTTAACCCATTAATAATGGAATTTTTAATTTCATCACTAACAAACATAGAGTAACATGTCTCAACATTTGCTGAGTATAACCCATAACATCAGCTATGATTTAAAGTCGTTATATTTTAAATGTCAATTTGGATATTTCATATCACTGTTCTTTAGTATATATAGTTCCAGCTGTTAGAGATATATTCTTTTTCTTTCAGGGGAAATCATAACAGACCTCACAATAGCTGACTTGGCTTGTTATTCATTTCTAAGATGCCGATCGTAGAGATATGGGCGAATATGAGGAATGAATGAGTGTAGATGAACAAGTGTAGTCCTTGTTACTATCTGAGTTTGACTTAGCTCAGAAAGGACTATTTATTAATTGCCCAATAGCCAGGGCAACTATAGGACCTACAGCTTTACGTGGTATCCAAACCATGTTGTGTTGGTCTGATTTTCAGATAACTTACAAGTCTGACATTCAGCTAGCTCTATTACCTACACAACATCTGAACCCTGACTACCATCCAACATGGACACCCCAGACTTCTCTAGTAGTGTCCACATCCACATATAACAAACTTTACACTGCATGACTCATGATAATGGCTCATGTACTATACCTTCATTGACCTGGCAATGACATTTTTATAAATGGTGCGTCGTCTCTAATTGTTGTTTACAATTTTTTAAGCTGAGTAGAACAGGAGACTGTTCTGACTATTAATATTGTTTATATGAGTATTGATTTAAGTTAAACTTTATTTTACATAAATAACACAAAATTCATATTCATATTTAACACAGGTTTTTACTTTGTTGGTGTTTGTCCTGTCGAATACACAACAATACAAATTACAGGTTTTTACTTCCTTGGTGTTTGTCCTGTTGAATTACACACCAATACAAATTACAGGTTTTTACTTTGTTGGTGTTTGTCCTGTTGAATTACATACCAATACAAATTACAGGTTTTTACTTCGTTGGTGTTTGTCCTGTCGAATACACACCAATACAAATTACAGGTTTTTACTTCCTTGGTGTTTGTCCTGTCGAATACACACCAATACAAATTACAGGTTTTTACTTTGTTGGTGTTTGTCCTGTTGAATTACACACCAATACAAATTACAGGTTTTTACTTTGTTGGTGTTTGTCCTGTTGAATTACATACCAATACAAATTACAGGTTTTTACTTCCTTGGTGTTTGTCCTGTCGAATACACACCAATACAAATTACAGGTTTTTACTTTGTTGGTGTTTGTCCTGTTGAATTACACACCAATACAAATTACAGGTTTTTACTTTGTTGGTGTTTGTCCTGTTGAATTACATACCAATACAAATTACAGGTTTTTACTTCCTTGGTGTTTGTCCTGTTGAATTACACACCAATACAAATTACAGGTTTTTACTTTGTTGGTGTTTGTCCTGTTGAATTACATACCAATACAAATTACAGGTTTTTACTTCCTTGGTGTTTGTCCTGTCGAATACACACCAATACAAATTACAGGTTTTTACTTCGTTGGTGTTTGTCCTGTTGAATTACACACCAATACAAATTACAGGTTTTTACTTTGTTGGTGTTTGTCCTGTTGAATTACACACCAATACAAATTACAGGTTTTTACTTCGTTGGTGTTTGTCCTGTCAAATACACACCAATACAAATTAAAGGTTTTTACTTCGTTGGTGTTTGTCCTGTTGAATTACACACCAATACAAATTACAGGTTTTTACTTTGTTGGTGTTTGTCCTGTTGAATTACACACCAATACAAATTATTTGATAAAAACCGACTTTCATTATCTGTTGTTTGAAAGTTATTTGTTGCAAATGGATTGTTCATGATTTGTAAATTCGTTGGAGATTTCCAACACTTTTTTCTTAAAACATTTGAAGCCTTGGAATATCCAACATATTTACTAACCACTTTCATTATAACGAACAATCCTCCATCCTTTTAGTTTGTTGTAGTGAGGTAATACCATATGATTATTGGATCGGAATTCATACACTCTTTAAATTGTAAATTTCTTGTTTTAAAACTTCAAAAAGTTAAGATTAGCATCATATGGATAAAAAAAATAAAATCTGTGTAGGCTCGAGCTGTATCTTTATTGAAATATTTTATAAAAAGACTATGAGTCTTAAATATTTCTTTCACACTCAATAATTAGTATGTATTCAGTTACCAATGGTGTAATAAGGAGCTATTTAATATTAAAACAACAATTTAAATTACACAGTAATTATTACTACAGACCGGGCCATGGTTCTAGGCATGTAGGAGAGGTTGTGCGAGTGAGATAGTGAATATCCCCCACCATACTTCTCCTACATCTATTGTGTACAGTCTGTTAAAAATTATAATTAGGTAGGCTGCTATGATTATATAGTTTGCTTGATGGTGCTTGTTATTGAAATTTTATAATTTATAGTAGGTTTGATTTAATCATTGAACATATAAGTATTTTTTAAATTCATAATTGAGTTAGTTTTTACTAAATGTAAACAATCATTAAATAATAAAATCCTAATTTTAGAAGAAAATAAAAACACCTGATTTTGTTGTATCTGAGAACACGGTAATTAGAAAATACGGTAAGTATCACAACGAGACTGCGCAGTAGACTGTGACGTCACATGGTCAAAATCAGCTGGTTTGTTTATTCTATTAAATACTGGTAACTAAATTTACCAATCAAGTGGAAGTTTTTTCTAGATACCGTGTCTGAGATGTTTATTTTTTAACATGAATGTCCAACTGTCAATGGAAAACCATTGGTGCACATGCTTGAACCACACGCCCAGAACTATAGATTGGGCAATATTATTCTTTGAAATACCGATGAATACTACGAAATTTTAACCGATTGCCAACTTGCTCCAAGTACCTTCCTAAGCAGTTTTCATTATCGATTTTTAAAACATTAATTTTTTTATGAAACTTAGATTTTGCATAAATATCAAAAGTTCCTTGTAATGGGTAAAGTTCAATTTTTATAATGGTAGACTTGGTGATAGGCAAGGAAGAGTACCATTATAAAGGGCGTCTTACAAACATTCACTCAAATTAGGTCACTCGATGCAGGAATGACTCATCGGACTATATTCATTCATTTAGGTTAGTTGTGCACAGAGTCTACGGTTATAAAAATTGTACTGCATCGTATTTATTTATTTATTCATAAGACGCCAAGATGAAATCGTCAAGATATGGGAGAATATGGATTTCGAATGAGTGTGATGAGCGAATTTAGTCATTGTTACAAACTAAGGCCGACTATTCCTTAGAAAGTGTCATTAATTAATAGCCCAATGACAAATGAACAGCCGGTGATTATCAGCTGATCCTTCTCAAAATGTATTGACTCTGATTGGGATCGAACTGAGAACCTTTAGCACATGAAACTGGGATTGAACCAACTACGCTACCGACCTTAACCTTTTAGCAGTAACTCAAATCTTACTACCACTAGGTTTTTTTAAATGTTTTTTTTTTTATATTTTGGGTAGTCTACCCAAAATTTTAGTTTCTGGTAAATCTACTTAGATTATATACCCAAATTCTAGTAACTCAAACTTCCCTAGTAATTGTAGTCAAGTGAAGTTTAGAATCAATGGGTGCTGAATATTTTTTAAAATTGGTGAGGGGTACACTACTGAAAAAGATAGAGAACCACCTGGTATAATGGTTTCTAAGGGCGAAATGTATGGCAAAAGCCCCACTCAGGCAACACTACAAGTTTCTTTTCGGTACCTCTTGTATTATGTCAATGAATAAACTTAATCCAATGTCAACGCTAACAAAAAATTTATTTCATTAACAACAAGCAACTACCAACCAGGAAATTGTTTTTCCTTAACTTAAAAACATTATTCAAATACCAAAATGGTAGAGTTGTTGTATCCAGATGAATTAAAACCACTAGGGATATCTGAAGAACAGGAAACAGACTAATAATATATAATGGCAAAAAAATACATTTAATAAACCCATCTTACAAATGGACTTAAACTACATATTGCACAAAACATCATAATGTACTTTGGCTCTAACAATAACTAGGTTGAAGGCATGATTTGATATAATGTGTATTTACACATGGTAGATTAAATCTACTAACTACAGAGATGTTTTCAAGAACAATGATACAAATTTATAGAATCAGCCAAATAAACTGTTCAATAATAATAATAATCATAAATGATAAAACTCAAAATGTTTAGTGGCATTCTAGATTAGATTAACGAAGTAATTATGCACTTGATTTTTTTTTATTTCCAATCATTCTGTATCAAATTATCTCGAGCTTAAAACCTTGTAAACTAAAGCCAACAAATAGTTGAATTCTTAACCTTATGGGTAATACATATAATGAGTTAAATATTATTCATCTTAATTTTATCAAAAAATACTGCTGCAAATTTTTCTAAGTATACCCAAGTAAAAACTAAATCTAAAACCATCCAATGTTACATTAATCAAATTAAGAATTTAGATAGTAATATTCAAATAAATAAAAAACTAAATATAACAAAATTTTAAAATCAATAAATAGTAATAAAAAAGCAAATTTATCTTTCACCATCAGAGTAACAATCTTTTTTTACAGGTCTGAAAAATGTAATAACGTGGAGTTTTTCAAAATTACACGGATCCTTCAGAAAATAAATAACAGCTTTCCGAGAAATATTATTTTATAAAACAAAAATAGTTATTTACGTTTGGTTCATCGAACATATTGATGTAAGCTACTTTTAATCAGATCTTCAGTCAAAATAAAACTATAGTGTACATCGTGGTTATTTCACTCTCTCAAGAGGGCTATAACATCATGAAAAATATAATAAGTGCAATTCAATTGTTTGCAATCTTATAACCTATTATCGTAATGAGCCTCGATCTCATACGAAGAATATAGTCAACACAACAAACAACATTGTTTGTTGTGTTGAGAGGTCAAAAAGTTCATTTGTTACTAGATCTTTGGTAGAAACTATTGAAAAACGCAAACCTCTCATTTAAAAAATTCTCGAATAAAGTGTCTTTTCCAATAACAAAGAAAAAAAAACATCAAAAATTAGCACTTTTCTGTCAAAATAAATTTTTGCGGGAATCTCAAAACCATTGAAACTTTAGACCTGTTTGATAAGAATACGTAGTTAAAGTTAAAGATCGTCTTCTATAACCAAGCGAAGTTAGGGCAAGTAGCCGTCTCACTCCTTAACACTTAACCTGGAGAACAACGGCTTTACCTGACTTCCGAAATACGGGAGCAGCAGGGCAAAATACATTAGTGGTCATATCAGGAATCGAACCTGGACCGGCTGCGTGGCAAGCCAGCGCCTTAGCCCCTTAACTACGGCCGCTCCTAATATATACATTCTTTAAGGGGATTTATTCTTCAACAACTTGCTTCCTGCCAATTTTTCTGTGAAATGAAGAAAACTTTTACAAAAATATCTGCGGCGAAAATGTTCTACTCTTGGGAGATGATACAACGAAAAAAGATCAGATTTTTAGAAATATGCTCAGGAGCAACATTTTACCAAATTTAATTAGCTTTCATTTTTATTGCAAAAGTTTCTCTTCTGTTTGCTCTTTGAACACAGATCTGTTGACCTTCCTTAGGCATGAATCAATGTCTGATCTTACTGGACTATTTATTCCATCATCAAAATGGATTGGCACAGTAACAAGCTGATTAATCAACGAGCATGTAAAGTTAATCAATGAGCAAATGACCATCAGAGAAGTAATCAACCATAACAGATTATAGTTACTTCCAACGGTAAGGTGGAAGGTAATCAAGATCGGTAAACGCATGTTGGTAATGGGAGGGAACAATCTTGTCTTACCAAAAGATTCTTTACTTTCGATATAAGCCTTGCAACAATATTATTATTAGATAGAAAATTATCTCATCAGGTGTTAAGTAGCATTTATGGTTATTTGGCATAAATTCTCTGGTATACAATTTTATGATATGAAAATTTTCTGTTTTACAAATACGCTAAAATTATAGAAACCCTTACTTGAAAATTGTATACGATACATTATGAAATAAAATACATGATGAAATTTAAAAAAATCATGAAAATTTAACAAGTGTTTAACCTCAATCTTTATATCCTGAGACAATGATTTTTGAAAATGCTGATTAATTATAGCTTAAAAGAAGACTTTGGGGTGTGTTATTTATGTATCACATTATTTATCACAATATTTTTCAGTACTTTTAACTATAACTCTTTGACTAGCACTATTTGACATAGTTAAATGGTTGTTATAAAAAATGTGCACATACATACAAAGAACTAACTTAAGTATTTTTAATAGAAATTTGAATTATAAACAAATAAGTACCTTAGACATGGACAGGGTAAAACTATACATTTGTTGGTGTGGTGTAATCTAAGAAAAATAATATTGCAAACACAAATTTTAGTCTTTTGATAGGTTATATGTCAATTATAAGAAATGTTTAGGCAGATTTGTATACTTCCTAAAGTCATACCATTGTGAAGTTATCATTCATTGATTGTTTAGAATGGCTATAATTTTGAAAATTATGACTGTATCACATTGGCTTTTGTAATTCATTAGGAAATAACAATATTTAGGAAAATGTGAAGTTTTTCAGTCAGACCATTTTTATGGGTGATCTTCTTAGATGAAAAATACAAAATGATGGCTAGCTGGTTGATGAAGGGTTTTTGGACCTATGTTTACAGGAACTCATGGCCTCATTTTGCTTTATTTATATCTTATTTCCAAAAACAAAATATTGTTATACATTTGTAATAAAATTTTAAATAAAATATTACACGTGCAATGAATATTAAAAAACTACAAGTTCTGGAATTATTGTTCATTGAATATTTGAATCATCTTCCATATTGAAAATTACAACTGTATCAAATTGTTTTTTGTATTTGATTGGAAATGACCAGAACAAGTATTTTGGAAAATTTGAAGTTTTTCAGTCAACATTTTTTCAGATAGATCATTTTACATGAAAAATAAAAATAGCATCTAGCTGGTTAACAAAGGGTTTTTGGTTCGATGTTTACAAGAACTGTTTGCCTTATTTTGGTGCCAGGTCAATAACATCATAATTTTTTTAAATATCTTTACTGAACGTCCTTTATAGTGTTATTGTTTAAAGCTTTATAATGATGTCTGGCAGCAAATATCTCGTGGTAGGTCATAGTGACCTATGCATCATATAGCCAAAGAAATACAGTTGAGAAACTGTACAAACCGATCGACCTAGCTAAAGCTGTTTACACTTCCTTGATACTAGGAACTTTGGCTTAAGAAAAGATATCACGTCTCAATAAAGAACAGGAAGCGACAAGATTAGAAAACTTGTTCTACCTCTGATAATATAAATGCCTATGAACAAGATATCCGTAGTAAAATTAGAATGACATTAAAATTAGATGAAGGTATAGGCTATGGTTAAACATGAAGTATGTTAATATTTACAGGTGAAAATACTGTATTACCAGAATGTAACAGATGCTATAAAGATACATATTAAAGTTAATACAGTACAACCTCTATTATCAAGCCTAATCTGGTGGCAGGTCAAATCGGATAAAACATAGGTCATAAAAAACTTTGTTTCCTAACAAAAAACAGATTCAATAACTCATATTGTTGGGCCTACAGTTGCATACAAAGCAAGTCGTGAAGGCATGGTGAATTTTGACAAGATTACAGCGGCTGATTGCATATTGTCAAAATCTAATGTCTCATAAGACATACGTTTTTAAAAACAACTGTGTTTTACTCATTTAAAATTCTAACATCATATGTTAAGTTACTGTATAGTATTTAGTTAGAAACTTTCTATACAAAATAATTTTAATAGTTTTAAAAGGATGTAGGCCTACAGTAACTACATCTTCAGATGAACGAGAATGTGTTTTCACTCCGTCACAGTAAACAAAAGTCTTAAAATGCCGGGGGTGTGTATAATGAACTCTTCCACTTTCCCATATGAGAAATGGACTCTTTCAGCTCCTCTGTTACAGGAGTAAACAAATTGTCAGCTCATATTTTTGGGCACATAACACAGTGACAACCGGTAATGCACGACAAATTAAAAGAACAGTACCTGCAATATTCACTCATGTTGTCTCAAGTATTTGTAATTTATCTAATAAAAAGTTATTTCCATCTGATTATCAAGCCGGATAAAGCAAGGCTAGATAAGCAAGGTTGTACTGTATTAGGAACTGATAGAATACATATGAAAGAATTGTTTTTTAATCTAAAAATGACAAAATATGAAAGAAGAGATCAATAATAGATTAATTCAATTAGAAAGACCTCATTTAACACGTTGAGTGCGGATGACCTGTGACACACGTAGGTAGCGCCTGACCCGCCCATGGGCCATTTCACTGTATAGAGTGGTAAGAGGAGCTGATGACTCACATATGGGTCATACATTTAATATCAACTTCAAACAGCTTTTTGGATGTTTACATGGATATAAAACCATGTCAACATGGTAGGTGAAATAATAATTTTTATACTTCAGCTCCTAGAGATATTACATAATATCAGACAGCCGCAGTCAACGTGTTAAAACAATAAACGGTTCTGTACTTGAAACTAAACTATCTAAATGACCTAACAAAGACTGAAGTATCGCCTTGTTAAAGATGATTTCCTGGAGGAAAATGATGAAATATGGGAATGCAGGGGAAAGGAACTATACATTTTTTTTTAAATCTTCAGACTAGAGTGTACAGGGTCCACGTTTTAAATCTTCAGACTAGAGTGTACAGGGTCCAAGTTTTAAATCTTCAGACTAGAGTGTACAGGGTCCAAGTTTTAAATCTTCAGACTAGAGTGTACAGGGTCCAAGTTTTAAATCTTCAGACTAGAGTGTACAGGGTCCAAGTTTTAAATCTTCAGACTAGAGTGTACAGGGTCCAAGTTTTAAATCTTCAGACTAGAGTGTACAGGGTCCAAGTTTTAAATCTTCAGACTAGAGTGTACAGGGTCCAAGTTTTAAATCTTCAGACTAGAGTGTACAGGGTCCAAGTTTTAAATCTTCAGACTAGAGTGTACAGGGTCCAAGTTTTAAATCTTCAGACTAGAGTGTACAGGGTCCAAGTTTTAAATCATCAGTTAACATATGGCTGGTATTTAACTCTTTAGTTAAATTCAGAATTATAGATCATGATTTTTATTTATTTATTCATAAGACGCCGATCGTCAAGATATGGGCGAATATTGATTTCGAATGAGTGTGATAAGTGTAGATGAGCGAATGTAGTTATTGTTACAAACTAAGGCCGACTATTCCTTAGAAAGTGTCATTAATTAATAGCCCAATGACAAATTATTTGTGTCATGAAACCCCTTTTAAACTGTTCTACAGATAATGACTGAGAAAAGATGTGAAGATTTAGTCAGCTTATAAAGTACAAAAATCCACGATGGGGAGATTTTATCTGCAACATGTATGCTAACAAGAAAATTAATATAATATTTTGCATCAGTGAACTTAACTGAGAAGAAAAGTCAAGTGGCCTTGACCGAAGGGTTCCGACATTATCACAAGATATCGGTGCCAGGCAATATTGAGCTAAGGATGGGTGACTGACCAAGCGATCCTGTACTTGCATGCAGCCAACCTACCCAATCACTGGTGGTGGTTCGGAAATCACCTTTAAGCTGTTGATCTCTAGGTAAAGTGTTAGAGATGGCTTCTTAGCCCTAACTTGGTCTGGTAAAATAAGACATCCATTAACTTTCTACTATCACAACACACAGGAAAATATACAATAGACAAAATATAGTTAATAAATGTTCAGTGTCATTGGTACCTTCATCGGACAAGGAAAGGGAAAGAGTGGCATCAAAAATATGCGAACTGTGTTGTGTCTTTAGTGTTTTCTTGTGTGATTTATGAACAAACTTTTCTTCTCAAGTAAGTTTGCTGATTATCAGATCTGTAATACTATTTTGCTCTAATATTACTAAAACTAAAAATATGTCAGTTCCTGGCCTAATGATAACCTAACCTCTAAAAAGAGAATAGTTCCCTCGCCAAAGTTTCAGACTTTGTTATTAGGATAACACAAAATTTGCTCTTTACTTAATCATGCTTGTCAGTTATATATTTTGAAAATTAAAAAGTATGGTTAATAGAAGTGATAATTCTAGACTTTAAATATACAATCAAACATTTTTAAACTTTTCATTTGCTACATAAACATTATAAAGCTACTTAAATATTAAGGCCTAAAATCTATACATAAAAATATAATTAGATTACCAATATTATATTTTAGAAATTTTCTTCTCCAATACAAAGTATAAATGAACTTTATACTTGAAACAAATCTAATAGTCTTCCTTCCTCCAATATATTTGACACAACTAATTTTATTTATTTATTACTAAGATGCCAATTGTCAATATATGGATTTCGAATGAGTATGATAAGTGTAGGTGATCGGATGTAGTAGTCATTGTTACAAACTAAGACCAACCTTTCCTTAGAAAGTGTCATTAATTAATAGCCCAATGACAAATGAACAGTTGGTAGTTATCAGCTGATCCCTTTCAAAATTTGCTTTGACTTTGATTAGGATTGAATTAAGAACCTTTAGCTTATGAAGCTCGGCTTTAACACTTTAGCTGCCGTGTCAGTCCAGTACGCCCGACGGCTCTTTGTCTCAGCTAGATGACGTCGGGCCACTACGCCCGACATTGTTGCTAAGCAACCTTTTGGTTATTTTATTGTTACTCGACTGGTCCTGCTTTCTTAAAAAAACCGATCACACTTTATTGTACTGCAAGCATCACACTATTTACAGAGCGAATTTCTAAGTATTTGGTTGTATACAAAGTTTTTCATAAAACTTTAAATGTTGGTATGTTCTACGAGCAAGTTGTCGGGAGTATAGGCTTGACAGACTTAATTAGTGAATGTTGGTATTGAAATAACGCAATACATATTGAATACTGGATTACTTTCATCATGCAGTCAGTGTAGCCAAACCATGAAAACAAATTTACCTCAAAATGTGTCAGGCCGATATGCCCGACAGTTTTTTATGAGCCTTATAAGCTACTAAAAAAACTGTGTCGGGCCAATACTCCCGACATATTTATATACATATAATGCCTATGTATGTACTATTTCTATACTCAGAAATGGTGGCATAGTGAGTATAATGCATCATTGTTTTAAATATTTGCATAACAGTTTTTGGCAATTTAGAGCAAAAATACTCATTTTAAGGATGGCAGCTAACGTGTTAACCAACTACGTTACTGAACAATTGATTATTGCATCTCATTTTATGATCTTAAAATCGTTTGTAGTCAAGATTGTGTACTGTTTAAACTGTAATTTAAAATAATCTATAAAAAAGATGACATAGCTGAATCAATATTCAGTACAAAATATTGCTAAGTGTTACTACGGTCCGAGACATGTCATTACAAGCTAGAGTATCTTGGTAATGTTGCCATTTCTGCACGTATAGATTACATTTACACAAGGCTGTCAGATGACAGCTATAGAAGTGCACATCTTCTAATTGACATTTGTTTCCATATAAGGTGGGAAGAGGGGCACTTATTTTATCTATTGCCCAGGCTTGCACTGATATGACTCAGACTATAATAGATATTAAATATATATATTAATAACAATAAAATATTAAACAGCCAATTTAGGCAAATTTTTCTTCATTACTTAAGATTAAATTAGTTAATGAAACTAATGTAAAATTCAAATTTAGGTTCTTTAAATATCCCACTCACTAAGTACATAGGATACTCTCTCAGAGAGAGTACAATATTTTCACAGCTCACCCATAATTTTAAAACAAATTTTTTATAGAAGCACTACAAATTCTTGTCAGGTACATCATTCCATATACACAATTTGTTATTACAAATCCAACCAACTAAAGATCATATGTTAACTTCACAGCTACCCAACACATTCCAATATTAACAATTTTGTATAATAACAATTACCTATATTCAATATGACGCCTTTACAATACTTCTCATTCTTTATATTTATCATATGCACACAATCTTTATAAAAAAGTATATTTTATATCATTTGTGAAAGTATAACATTTACAGTAACGATCTTTAACAGTATATGTGAAAAAAATACACTTGCCTCATAATTTGAAACATGTGATAAGCTCTTTACCCAACCCAGACACACCTTTTTTAAAGAAGGGGTGTTGGCTAAGTCATTCTAGCTGTAGCTTCATAAGAATATTTTTGAATTATGAATGTTTTAAGGTAGATGAATGGCTTGAAAGGTGGATTGTAACTGACTTTTTTAATAAATAGGAGGAAATACTATTTATCATTAAATATAAAAATCAAAAAATCATTATGTGGCAGTGGTTGAGCATTGTAATACAGGGTTTAGGTAAAATAATTGCTTTTCCTCACCTAACATGGTTTTAAAAAATCTTAATAAATGATTTAATAAATGTTTAATGCTTCAAAAGCATTACCAGCTAATTTAAAATGGAATGAATCTGTTCACACTGGTTTATTAGTGTAGAAAAAATTTTTAACGCTTATAAACTATATGATTTAATTAAGACAATAATAACAGACAACATCATTAAAGCATTGATTTGAAAATAAATAATAACAACAAAATATTAAATAACAATATTAATTAACCTCCCAATTTAACTAGAATAAAAACAAACAGTTTTGCAGACATGCTAATAAAATATTTATTATCAAGTAACATGATATAAAAAATAATCAGTCGTTTTTCTAAATCTAATGACTGTGGACCCAATAAGATCTAAAACTATTTAAATTAGTGACATGATTTAGAATCAGTTTGAATTGATTTAAGAGCCTGGATCATGTTGCTGAGACCAAACAAGAAGCCGCTGTCAGGGCCAGTGTATGTGACTGAGTCATCCATTGCTTGGTGTGTCGAGTGAGCAAAGTCGATGATGCGAACATCAGTCAGGGGTTCTTCCTTCGTCCATTCTACAGGCCTGAAACTGTTATATATCTATTTATTACAAAACTTGCAAATTGAAATTAAGCGAGTGATACGTAAGTAGTGAAGGTGACGGCTGTAAAAGAAGGGGTGTCAGCTAAGTCATTCTAGTTATAACTAGATAAGAAAATGTTTGAATTATGAAAGTTTTAAGGTAGATGAAAGGCTTGAAAGTTGGATTGTGACCGATTTTTTTTTTAATTAATAGGAGGGAATACTATTTATCATTAAATGGAAATATCGTAAAATTATTAAGTGACAGTGGTTGAGCATTCTAATACAGAGTTTAGGTAAAATAATTGCTTTTCGTCACCAAATATGGCATTAAAAAAACTGAATAAATGAAGGCGAAGGTAACATTTTCTCATTTTACGGCTTAGTTATATCAAAATAGTTGATTTATTGGTTTTTCCAAACCATTCACCACAGTTATTAAACATTGAGGAGTTATAAATGTATTACATTTTTTTTAACTTATTGTGTTAGTTAAGTTATGTGTTATCTCCAATGTGTTTCTTAGTTTTCTGATTTCTGAATTGTTGTTATTCCCTCAGGTTTTGTTTACTTCTCTACATGAAAAGCGCCTCTTCGTTTGTATTTTATTGGAATCTTGTTCTCAGTTTTCTTACTTTCTATGCTTTTTCTTTCGTAAGTTCTCTATTGTCAGACTGTAACCTTACTTGTAAGGCATACTCCCACCAAAAACTGAATACTAAATACATATTTAAAAACTTTATTTAGTAACTGAAAAAAAGAAATTTTGCCAAAAATAATCATTAAAAATAGAACAACTTACTTCTATTGAAAATAGAATCACAGAACAACTTACGGCTTTCTTGAAGGATTACAGCTAGAACTGCGGTGACGGAAGTTGTTGTGGACTTTTAATGAGTCACTTTGTCGATCGACACTACTTGTTCTGCCAGCCCGTTCTTCTAGTTCAGACTCCTTAGCGTTGCAAACTTCGTTACTGTCACCATTAACAGTGTCCCTGTCACTGTAATAAACGGTACATTGTGTTAGTACAGTAATATTGTGCAGTAATATTTAACATAATAGTTATAGAAACCAATTTGTACTTATATTTCTACTGAAACTATACACTTAATCTTTATAAATTTTAATATTTCCTCTATTTCTTCTAAATTTGTTATCAGATTTAAGAAACTTTCCTCTTTTTTGGCATCATAACTGTGTATTGATAGGAATTGTCAATCGAAATAACCATGAAATGATTTGATGAAATGATTCCGAAAAGGGATGTGATAAACTACAGTTTATTTATTTATTTATTTATTTCTGTCCCATCGGTTTACAATCAAGAAGAAAGTCTTCAGTAAACATATGACTAGTCATTATCTATAGTACAATAATATAAAATTGTCTAATGATAATAATACAGAACAATATAAGTAAATACTTTAGATCATTATCAACTAAGATGACTACTTATCAAAAAACTCTCTTACTGAGTAGTAAGACTAATCAATGAGATGGCCTCTGAGAGTTCCCCTAAACCCAGACAGGGTTCTTTGATTTTTATTATGTGTTGGTAGATTGTTGTGAAGCCTTAAGGCGGAATAAAAAACACCCCGTTCATATAGAGCAAGCCGGTGAACTGGGCAGTGAAGTGTATCGTGCCTAAGTGAGTACTGGTGCATTACTTGATGTTTTTGTTACTTTTAGTTACTTTTAGAGAAACGAAAAGCATTCCAGTATTCTTACAATATTTTTCTCTGTTGCATTAAAACAATGTATTCAAAAAGTGGCTAATCTCAATAATCAACTGTTTTACAAATGTACAAAACTTGTTTAATCATAATTCCAATTAACTTCTTAATAATACTTGTCCTGTTATCTTAGCAATCCAACTTGATCCCTAGGTCAACTATTGCGATATCGAAAAAAAACTTGGTCTTCGTTTGGAAGTGATGATGGCTATAAGGACGTAAAATCGATATCTCAATAATCGATCGAGGAATCAAGTTGGATTGAAGGTAAGAACACTCAAGAATTCTGTATAAAATAACACTTCTAGAGATGAGCTCTTACATTTATCTATTATAAGAATTTCTCTTCGTTTCCATCACTACCATACATATTTGCATATTGTGTCTCCTGACAAATTTATCTTCTATCAATTTACTCGAGACTGGTTTAAATATAATCTAAACATCAAAACTGTTTATCTTATATTGTATTTTACATGTCTAATGATACATTTAGATTAGTTTTTCATTTACGATACATTTTTTTATAATAGCTGTGTGTTAAAGTTAGTTTTCATCAGATAATAAATAATAAATTAATGCATGATAAAAAAGGTTATTTTATGACCAGGAAAAAATTCTGAACATGAAATGTTGTGTTTTAAAATCAATGTAAGTTCTCTCAGGTTAATGAAGTTTCACAATATCTAAAGCCCACGATAATAAAATTTAATAGTATTGCACTTACTCACTGGCTTCCCGGCCCTGGTAGAGCAGCAGCAAAGACGTAGTAAACAATCTGATGGAATCCAGACCAGACAGAGTGTTATGAAGCTCCTCTAATCTGCGGATGAGTGGGGGCAAAGCATCAGTACGCAGGCAAGTTCCGTCATGCAGGAATTTGCGCAATGCATTGTGAAACCCTGTCACTGATAGTGTCCGACCATATAGTTTATTGAAGCAGAGGAATTTTCCTGATGAAGCTTGATACACCTGCACATTCATTATTATTTATTAATTATTGATTCATAAGACGCTGATCGTCAAGATATGGGTGTATATGAGGAGCGAATGAATGTGATGAGTGTAGATGGATGAGTGTAGTCATTGTTACTAACTAAGGTCAACTGTTCCTCAGAAAGAGCTATTTATTAATAGCCCAATAGCCAGAGCAACTAAGGGACCTACAGCTTTATGTGGAATCTGAACCACGTAGTGTTGGTCTGATTTTCAGCTAACTGACAAGCCTGAAACATGGTTCTCTTCCTTACAAAACATCCGGAACTTGACTACCATCCAACATGGGCACCTCAGACTTCTCTAGTAATATCTATGTCGATGACAACCATTAAGCAGATGCTGTGTCGGTATAAAAGCACTAAGCATAGAGCCTATCGCAACAATATCCTCAACACTTTATCTCAAATCATCAAAATCATGCAGAATTCACATCAGTACAAAATCAAAAATATAAGAGAATTCCAGCTGATTGTATTCATGAATATTTGATCTTTATTTATATTTAGTTTTGTGTTTTATTTATTATTTTTTGTTTAGTTCCATATGTGTTTTATTTATTTATATTGTTAATGATAGTTCTGATAATTTATTGTAATAGTAAAGGTAAATGTTAACCCTTTCGATGCCGGGCATTTTTTCCCTTGGTATGCGAGAAATGCCGGGGGTATTTTTAGTGAATATGCATAGTTTACGTTATTTTGTTCTAACTTTGTTATTTTTCAATATATTTTCATAATTATTTTTTGGTTTTTCTTGTTTTGAAATGCTCTTTTTACTACTTATATATTTTCTTAAATAAAATATTGGTTTTAATTTGTAAAATCAACTTTTTTAAAAAATTAAAATTTTTTTTTTAATTTTTCAATTTAGAAACTTTTTAGACCATACAAAAAAAAATACTAGGGCTATAAAAGTGACTTTATTTGAAAGAACATTTAATTACTAACATGCATACCAAATTTCAAAGTCTTACCTAGAAAATCCCAGGATTTATCGTAACTTTTTTCGACAGTACAAAATCAGATATTTGTCACATTTGAGCGATAATTTCAAGAGTGACAAATATATTTCAACAAACGCATATTTAAAAGATGTTTTAAACACTTTTTCTGAGTACTATAATCAATTATCAACAGATTGGTACCGTATATATGGCATATTAACGAAAATGCCTTATCGAAAAAAAAAATTACGAGCGGTCCGATATATCGGACCGCAGCATTTTTAGCGTAACTACCGCGGTCCGATATATCGGACAGCAGCATCGAAAGGGTTAAAATCTTTGTTTAACCTCAAAATTGTCATAATTACAACAAGGCCAATAAGTGTATAGATTAACTATCAACTATCTGAAAGTGTACTATAAATTAAACGAAAATGAATTGATTAAATGAAATGGAAAACATCTTAATTTTTCCAAGAGGCGAAGTTAACCTCCACAACTTAACCTCATAATACATGGAAACATATTAATAACAATTATAAGACTTTACATATTATTTAAAAATAAAATCAGCCGGTTTCACATCCTTTGCATCTTATTACAGAACGGACCTCACAATCAGGGGGAGAGCAAAGAAAACTAAAAGCACAATGTAGAGCAACCAAAATGGCATCAGTTCGGGCCAGTGAATAAGAACGACTAGAGTGCATGTGCAGAATGCCGACTGCAGAGCTGCAGCGGCAGTACATTGAAATGGTACTTACTTTCTGAATACACCTCGTATAAAGCACATTTAACTATCAGACAAGTAAACCATGCAATGGTTGTGCACAGTCTCAGATTCTGAGTCTGAGATGTTTCAGTTTCAGTTTTAGTTTTAAATTAAAGTTAAACTTAACTTAAAACTGAAACATCCCAGACTCGGAATCCGAGGATATGCATAACCATTGCACGGTTCACTTGTCAGTTTTAGTTTTCTTTAAAATCATGCAACCGTCTCTAGTGTAGCTGGGTCTTTGACTATTACAGACCACAAACGCAAGTGTTTTTGACTCTTTAAAGCATATTTTTGTGACGAGGGAATACTTTTCTTAATGGCCTGATTTGTAGTTCCATGTGCGACTGGGGTACTTGATCAATAATATTTGGTAGTCCATTTTCAACTGTATCAATGTTGTTAATAGTTATTTTGCAGTTTTTTTTTTTTTTTTATCCGAGTTCTGAAACAAAACATAGTCTTTAATTGTTATCAAGATAAGTGGAGGCTTTTCTTAAACCCGGTCTGTAGTTTTGTGAAGAAACTTTTGAGTGAACTGAAACCAAGCATCTAACTACATCTGCTGCTGCCGGTTACTTTATCATTAGCCACTAATTAGCTAAAGTAAAGATGTGTTTTTATACTGAATACAATTTTATTAACCTTTTTAAGCTGGTATATGAAACCCAGACTCAGATTCCGTACATAAGCAATAAGCAATGTTAGAGAACGATGCAAGATTAAGTAGTTGACAAAACAGATAAACAAAACTTTAAACTTTTCAATAAATTCAGCTCGGTAAAAACATTTCATATGTTTTAAAATTGTACTGTGTAACAAAATAGCTATAAAAAATCAGCTTTGTCGTCCTATTAAATTAAAAATGAAATAATTAATCTATTTTTTTAATCAATTATCCAAGATAGGCAACATAAAACTTTCAAAGATATTTATTGTCTTTCTATTAATAATCTATTGATTTTTATTCTTTACGTTGTTTAAGAAATATTATTTGATGTACTATTAAATTATACTAAAGTTACATTATGAGAGTCCACAAATCTTTATAGCTAAAGTCCGTACCTGCATTCCTCCAATTCTGAGACCCAATTTTGCCGTAGTGGTAGAAATTACTTTTACCATTTTTCTCTGACGTTTTGCCAAGCTATCATTGTCTCCATGTTGTCTCGTACCCATTTTAAGATCCAAAATACAAGGTAAACTGAACCTCCATGTCAAATTCTCTAATACCATGAAATCTGTATAACTCAGTTAAGGATTTAATTATAAAAAGTAGTAATTCAAATTTAATTTGTGTCCTCTATTATTTGGCAATAAAGTAATTATAACTTGATTGTATGTAAACAAAAATATGCACAGTCAACATTTTGTAATAAACCATAAATAATTATAAGTTGTATTTTGAATACTTATATTTGTATTAAATGCATAATCGTATAATCATATGGTACCGTAGTGATAACAGAAACTCAATTACAAAAATTAGTCTAAGAGAATATTTTGGTAGTTTAGGGTACTTGAGAAACAGACATATTATTTTATAAATTGAGTAATTTACGACAGGTATAGTTATTAAAAAAAAAACCCCGTGACTTAACTTTAAGAATTCAAAGGTAAAAATCAATCTTCTAGAAAATATGAACCAATAAAAAGTAAAATTACAAATTTCTTAAGATAAGTTTTTTACAATAGGGCACAATAATGTATTACCTGAATGCTACATTGACAAGGCATTGAAACGTTTAAAAATAACTGTGAGACTCAATTGAGTCTAAACATAAAACTGTCATAATTAGAATCTATATTTTCTCTGGTGACAACCGTGTCAAGGTGCTATCTATATTATGTACAAGATAACCTGATGTTTCGCCCATGCTGTGATGTGGCATCCTCAGTGGTATCGCTGAGACCACCACCACTGATATCTGATATGCATTACCAACGAGGATGCCACATCACAGCATGGGCGAAACGTCTGGTTATCTTGTACATAATGTAGATAGCATCTTGACGCGGACGTCACCTAAAAATATAGATTCTAGTGATAACACCAGCCACTTAAGCATAAGTTCCAAGATAAAACTGTCACTTTAGATATCAGCATTTTCTCTCAAGATTTGAAACTATTCACTAATATTTTGTATATTAAAATAAATAAAGATGTATGTGTTGCCTTGGACTTTAAAAGCACTTCATGAAGACTTTATAAAGGATACCAAGAGGCAATGACTCGCCTCCCTTTTCATCCATCAGTTTGGCAATGTACTCTCTATGGCACTTAAGTACCCATGGGTTCACTTGCGCCGAGGTTTCACTCATTGTTTGGTCGCACTCAAAAGTGGCTGAGACTGGCATTCCATCCACTTCTATATTACCATTCTTATGCAGCCTCAGTCTGGAACATTTGACAACTACTTCAAGCACTACTGTTAGAATAAAATCCTGTAGGTTGAGTTTCAACTTCAATATAAATTATTTTTGATTAGTGAATGTTTTGAGTGTGGAGGAAGGTAAATCAGTAATTAGCCTTGATTGCATTATTATTTACAAATAGATATCTCATGAAACAGGAATATTTGTGCCAGTAAATTTGTTAGATAGTGAGGCCCGCAACCACAGCTGGTTTAAACTGCAGTACATTGACATGGGACTGCACTTGCACTCAACAATGGACCACAAAAACAGTTCATAATTTGATTCACAAAATTTAACATTGGATGAGAAATCTATCTATGTGCTAATAAAATCAATGGTATTAGTCAACTTTACTGATTTATCGTAAACCTTGTGCAATTTGCTAATTTACAAATTGTTAAATTATAATCTTGCAGACACTGAATAAAAAAAATAGAAATGAGATAGCATTTCTATCATGACAAACGTTAAATGGACAGATAGGTCTGTCAGAACATATTCTGATTGTGTAAGTGAATTTGTTTTGTTGTCTAAGTTAAGGGCAATTGGATGAATGGAAATTGTACCCTGACTCATCCTGCTTTAGTTAATTTAGCACAGTTCAGGGCATGATTCACAAAATGAATGAAATGAATCGAAAACTCAAAGGAAATCTAAAAACATCCTGATTCTGCAATTTCCTTTTTTAACTTAAGAGTAAAGCTATCTAATGTTTATAAGACTTATAAACTGTAAGGAATCCAACTTCCTAAATCACTCTTTAGACATTTGACTCAATTATCATGATGGTTGCATTTGATTAAAATTAAAATGTCAAACATTTTAATTAATTTGATAGAATAGAATATTCTTTATTTGCCATTTCACAATGTGTAATTGTACAGCAAGTGTCATTAAACCTAACAAATTATAAACTAAAATAATGTCATCAATTCCGTGAAACACTAGTCAAAACTAATAGTAAAAACACTTTGACACTCCACAATAGAGAACTAACATACCATTTTACCTTTAAACCTGGAGAAAATCACACACTGTAAAAGGCACCATAATAAGAAAACTCCTAAGTTTGGTTTTAAATAGCTTTTCGCTTTTTTGAAACTTTATGTTTATTGGCAGTTTATTTAACAGTTTAGCACCGACCTGGGAAGGTAACGCTTCAAACAGTTTTAGGCGGTGGCGATCTTGTCTAAAATCATCCCTGCCTCTCGTTGCGTGCTCATGTACATTACTGCCTCGGGGCAGACTGCATTTAAACTGACCAGTAGATGATGGTCTCGTACATGTATAAAGACGGTAAAGTAAGCAGACCCAACTCCTTAAACGACCCATGACACGACTCTCGATTTTTCAGGTTTATTCAGGAATTATTCAGGTGGGCGGAGAGCTTTTTATATTTCTTGTTACCTAAAGTCCTTGCGTGTTTTCCATGACTTCTATTTGTGTATGTTATTATTATGGGGCATGTATTGTGTCCATTCATTCGTGATAACACTATTTAGCAAAAATCCTCAACTTTACTTTTGCATTTCGTTGACAACCAGAAAAAATTTACCCACTTACCCACCCTTACACTTGACCTACACACGCACTAACGTACGGTGTACTAACTCACCCAGAAACCTATACCTATACTGTAATATTGACCCCCACCCTTACACGTACGGTGATATTGACCCACTCAACTACACACATACATTATTATTAACATACCCGCCCACCCATACACGTACATTGGTATTGACCCACCTGCCCACCCATACACGTACGGTGATATTGACCCACTCAACTACACACATACATTATTATTAACATACCCGCCCACCCATACACGTACATTGGTATTGACCCACCTGCCCACCCATACACGTACATTGGTATTGACCCACCTGCCCACACATACACGTACAGTAGTATTGACCCACCCGCCCACCCATACACGTACAGTAGTATTGACCCACCCGCCTACCCATACACGTACAGTAGTATTGTAATTGTAAGTGTAGCAATTAATTTTTTTAGACACAATCAACCGTAAAACGTCAACAGCTGACTGGTCAATTAATTTAGAATATTCTAAAAGTCAAAGTTTGGTAACGAATGTGAGGTGATATTAGTGACCTTTTCTCCATCTGATAGTGGTCCCTTTTAGCCTACTTGTCCGGCAGCTCCATCCTTACAGTTCCAGTGGTGGGAGTCATCCGCCTATACCACACTAGTGTCGCGGAGGAACTACTTCATCGCCCTACAGTCAGCCTAAGTATAATTCTAAGTGCTTTTTTCTGCAAAACGAATGCTCTTTGAAAATTAGTATTCGTGCAACTTCCCCACAGTGTAATTCCGTAACACAAATGCGGGTACACGAGGCCATAATACACCATTTTTAATACATGTAGTGAGCACACTTTTGCGAAATATCTGAGAACAAATAAGTTTGAAGACAGCTTTGCACAGACTGAGTCTACATGGCAGTCCCAAGTCAGCCCTTTATCTAGGTGCATACCCAAGAACTTGGTGCAGTTAACTTCTTCAATAAGGGTATTATCAATTATGACGTTCAAACTGCACCTGCCAACTCTTCTGCGAGGAGCAAAGCAAATAAAATTAGTCTTTGATTTATTCATGTCTAGTCGGTTTTCAGAAAAATGTTGGATGCAAGCATTTACTTTCCGGTAAGTTAAAATTTCCAGAGATTCTTTGGATTCGCTTTTAAAAATAAGGGTAGTGTCATCGGCGTACTGTACTACTCCTCCAGTGGACAAAGTCAAATTTAGGTCGTTCACGTAAGAAAGGAACAGAATCGGCCCAAGAATTGACTCCTGTGGGACGCCATTCGTTATTTTAATTTTTTCTGAAAGCTTGTCGTTTACTTTGACTTGCTGTATCCGATCACTCAAGTACGATTCTATCCACTAGAGAGGCAATCCACGAATACCGCTTATTACAATCCACGAATAATAATTAGTATTAGTAAAATAGATACTAATTTAAATATAAAGAGAAAAACTTATGAGTAATATATGATATGTTATAATATTACAAAACCATGAAATAGAAATATAATAGTTAAAAATACACAAAATAGTAATGTAATGTCATGCGTTCACTAAAGAAACGTAACGTTTAATGTACAAAATAGATAAACAGTTGTATGAACAAAGAAATATGTATCTAATTACAGCTAAATAAAAAATTGAACTTACTGTTTCAAGGTTTTAGAAGGCTGTGGGCTATAGTTAGATGGTTTCGTGGCTGAAAGAATTATATAGTCTCCATCTTGAATAGGATCGACTTTCACTGTTCCATAGTACATTGGCACAAACTGTTTCAAACATTCTGGAATGGTTTTGTAAAATTGTAGCTCTTGTGTTACAACAGGCTTGCATACAGTTGCTTCATCGAGACAGAGCATGGAAGAGTGTCCACCGACTTGGTGAATAAATGGCTGTAACTGAAGGCACCTGTATAGTCTACAGTAGCAGTATTTCGTCTTTATGACTGAAGAACAGCGCTTGTTATAAGTACAGACAGCATCCTTGTATTTTTATGTATTTTATACTAATGATTAAATAAAGTCCACATTTTAATATTAGAAGCTTGAGGAATTCTTACATTAGATGGCAATGAAAAAAAGAGTAATGAACAGTTGGAAAATGTCACAGTTAAGTTTATCCAAAGATCTGAGAAAACTTGTAGAAAAATAGTGATAGAGTTGTCCTAATAACCATCAAATGTTCCTAATGCTCAAGATTAATCCTTTTTCCTAATAATTTGTTTAGTTATTCATACAACAAAACAGATTTTTTTCCGATAACAGTGCAGCATCAAAATAAAATAGATGCCAAAACTCATTCAACATCACCAAATATGAATAATGTCTATGTATGTATATATGATGCAATATAGATGCTTCTTGTGATTTCAGAATGAATGTCTGTCAGCCAATGCTCATTAAAGCATGTTATATATACAGAGGGTTCATTTGAAAACTTTCCACATTTGTTGCTTCAATACCAAACAAGTTAGCAAAGTTATGTTTAAAGGGACCTTTATTACTTAATGCTTGAACCAACAGGAAAATATTTCCAAAAATGGGTTGTTACCACTAAGCCCCTTCCCCCACTCAAACTAAAAAATGTTCAAACTGCATCCTATACCATGTAGTACATTTTATGAAAACCCATTCAAAATGTAAAGTTTTGGAAAAAAAATGTTTAAATTGAAATAACAGTTTAGTCATGTGTATGTAATTTATACCAGTGTAAAAATTACTATTTCAACCAAACAACATAGCTAGTACACCAATTTAAAAACGTTTTATGGCAAATTACTCTGCGTTGTTAGGGCATACAATGAGTTGTCACTCACCTCTATTTGAAAATGTTTAGTTAAAATGTTTAAAAACCAAAAATAGAAGTAGTGTTGTTTATGACTATTATATTACAAGCATGTTACCAAAACAATCCAAGTTATACATGTTTTAATACTTTGACAATGTTTTTAGTATAACTTTACCTTTAGCACATATTAAAAAATGTTTTTTGGAAACGCCGAAAATAGGCTTTTACAAGTGACTAAACAATTGGTGGGATTTTAAAATGTTTGTAACAAAACTTTAAATTTTGAACAGGCTTTCATTAGAGGTACTATAAGATTTAGATTGAAAATGTTTAGTTTGACTGAGAGGGGAGGGTAACAACCTATTCTTAGAAATATTTTCTTTTTGGTACCTCCAATAAGTAATAAAGGTCCCTCTTTAAACATAAACTTTGCTAACTTGTTAGATATTGAAGCATCAATGTGGTAGGTTTTGAAATAAACACCCTGCATGTATCTCCCAAAAAAGACCCTCGCAAACATGAGGAGTATACTTGTCTTGTTTATCATACATCCAAGTAAATTCTAATAAGCTTAGTTTGGATGTACAACCTTACATACACAAACTGAGTTACTTTTCATATAGTTTCTAATAGTTTAGATACTCACTGTTTGATAAAAACTTGCCAACAATTGATCTACATGAAAATAATTCTTATCTAAATGCTTGAGAAAAATATCTAACCTCACTTTCTTAAACTTTCCAAATGATGTTTCTCAACTGCCTGAAATAATTTACTAGATGAAGGGGTGCATGTAGCTTTTAAGCTTAGATTACTCCCTTTCACCAAAAGTGAAGCTGCAAAAGACCCACCTTCTATTTTATTTAATAAATTAGTATTTTAAACAGATTCTGCATACTGTCTGGAACTTGGTATTTTAATGAAAGATAACAATGCTAATACAGCATTTAAGAAGAACCTTACCTATGTAAAATCTCCACTCGAGCAAATCAATATCTTGCTATTTTTAAAATGGTGACCCACAGAATTTATAAATTACATCCTTATTAAAAATGCATATAAAATGAACAAGGAGGTAAAATAAAAACAGAGTCTGGGATATAGTGTATGTTCTTATTAAATTAACTATTATCTTTCTATTTGTCCATTTGTTATTGTTTTTCTGTTATGAAATTTTATTATCATTTAGGATTGACTCTTATTTATTTTATTATTTTATTTATTCATAAGACGCCCATCATCAAAGTATGGGCGAATATGGATTTCGAATGAGTGTGATGAGTGTAGATGAGCGAATGTAGTCATTGTTACAAATTAAGGCCGACTATTCCTTAGAAAGTGTCATTAATTAATAGCCCAATGACAAATGAACAGCCAGTGACTATCAGCTGATCCTTCTCAAAATGCATTGACTCTGATTGGAATCGAACTGAGAACCTTTAGCACATGAAGCTGAGATTGAACCAACTACGATACCGACAATGATAATAAAAAGTTAAAATTGGCAAGGCATCTAGTAAACGCATATTCTTACATATGAGACGCCGATGTTGTTGGTATTTTAAGGCGAATATGAATGGTTATATGAGTGTAGGATGAGTGTAGTCTGGTTACTATCTGAGTTCAACTGTTCCTCAGAAAGGGCAATTTATTAATATCCCAACAGCCAGAGCAACTAAGGGACCTACAGCTTTACGTGGAATCTTAACCACGTAGTGCTGGTTTGATTTTCAGCTAATTTACAAGCCTAATACTCGGTTATCTCCCCCACACAACATCCGCACAATGATTACCACCCAACATGGACACCCCAGACTTCTCTAGTAGTGTCCACGCCAATAGCAACCATCAAACGGACGCCATATCGGTATTAAGAGGACCGAGCTTCCAACCTATCGCCTACAATCTCCCAAACACTTTGTCCCCGTGTAGCTGGGTTACAGGCTGCGCCACCAGTGCCGACATACCAAATTTGTTTTTGATTTATAGAAATTGTCTGCTATCTAACAGAACCTATGTGATCTTAGAAATAAAAATAATGGTCCATTATATGCAATAGCAATGTGCAATTATCTAACCTACGAAATAAGCATGTCATACCATATACAGCAATACATAACTTACCAAAAAACATTCTCTGTGATTAGTTTGAAATTCTTTTACTAAAATTTCTGACTTCTGATTCATAGTAAGATTCCCAATTATATAATATTTGCATATAATAATAATAAACGTTATGTATGATTGTTTTCTTCAACATAACCTGTATGCAAGTTGAAATGTTAGTAGGTTTTTTTCAACACAAAATCTTAATATAAACTGAGAATCGCAAGATACTTATACAAAATTAAAAAATAACTATCTTAATTTATGTTATTAACTATCGAGAAATTTAAACATTTATGCAATACAAAAAATACTGAAAATTTTGAGTTTGTCGTCTGCTTTGTTTGAGTTTTACTCGACTACTTGAGCTTGAGACTTTCTGCTAAATAGTACAAAAATAATCAGGGCATATGTCAGCTGTAAAGAGGTTACATTCTAGGGGGCTTCTTTTTAACCAGATGAGGAATATGACTGAGTTAATTTTCTACCGGTACCAATTGCTTAGGTATAACGTGTATGAATCTATTAAGTCATGTGTTGCGTTTATTGTTATCAGATGTATACATATGTTATGTTGGATTATTTATTATTGTTACACTATTTTTATTATCTTTTGTTATTATTATTGTAGTCATTTACTACGTACTTTTAAGGTTATTGATTCGTTATGTCATGTGTATGCGTTATTAGCTGTGTACATTGTTATGTTGGAATACCTATTATTGTTACACCTTTTTTCTACCATTATTGTTGTTATTTAGTTTCAAACTTTTAAGGTTGTTATTGCTGTTTATTAAATGTGTAATGTTCACATATTGTTAGCCCTTAATTGTTATCTAATTTATTGTATTACTATATCCATATTCTCACTTCTTATTATGTTATTGTTATTTAATTGTTTTGTTTGTGTTACGAGTAGAATTTTGTCAACTGCATCCATTTAATATAGTATTTGCTTGGCCTTAAATGTTAGCTTATCTTATATATTTAGCTATCTACTTTATTCATTGTACAAATGGTCTTGTACCGTTGGAAGTAATAAAATAAATAAATGTGTCACAAATAAGATACACACAACACATACCGATGCTCAAACCAATTTTCATAGGAGGCACAGAATATAGTGATGGACATCGTAATATAAAAGCCACATCAAATTACATAACAATAATAGGTTAAATATAAACAAGATAAATAATATAAATACCAGCAACAATATAAACAATGTAATACTAAAATAAATAACTATAAAAACAAATATAATATAAAAACAGCTCTAACAAGAAGGCAAAAGAATTCATTATGAATAAATATGACTATTGTAAGTACAAGCATAGACCTTCTATTATACCTAGGTATAATACAAGGTCTATGGTACAAGTATCTTTAAAAGTAACAATTGAATAAACCAGTTTCAGATGGAAAGACTGCGAAAGGCGTGCATTCGGATGATCTGTAAGTTGTCATTAAAGAAGTCACATTCAGGAGCGACACGGTTTTCAAGTCTTCTTGTTCTTGTTATTTCCATCCATAGGCGCTTAAGCGTTGGATAGGTCGAAGTGCCAACTCTAGGTTAGCCAATATTTGGTTGGGGTGGGTTGAGGAAGTTGCAGGTTGGATTACAAATTTTTAGATGGTTTGTGAGGTCTTCCACAGAATAAAAACAGTCAGCTATTAGAAATGTTTTCAAATATGCTTTAAATTTTCTATTGTCAGTTATTTCGGAAACAAATTTTGGAAGTGATTGATAGAATTTAAGACCAGCATAAAGTGTTTTTGAAGTTATACTTCTTTGCGCCCGTTAGACACTTTGGGATGGGATGTTGGTCGAGAAACCGCGTCACGCTGAAAAGTAAGAACAAATTTTTAAGAACTATCGATTAATCGATTGTTAATCGAAGAAATTTAATCGAAGAAATTACTGATAATGATAATATAGGTGTATAATATAATAATGAAGTCACGTATAATATATTGAAGATAAATATATTGAATAATATTGAAAAATGTCTTATATTTCATTTATATATCCTGTCTGTTTGTGTGCGTGAGTGGGTGTATGAGAATGGCCAAAGAAGTATAACTTCCACCGTGTGGTCCGACGCACACCCAATTTTTTTTTCAAAAACCGCCAGTCTATGGGTGATGAAAAATTTAGCCTTAAACCGGGTATCGTGAGTGTGATTTTTTTAACAATAATCTGTTAGGTTTTGGGTTCTAATGTAGGTAACTAGTTCAAAAAAATAGTGATGGAGCAGTTAAAATACCAAGTCTGGAGAAGTATCTCCCGCAATGTTCCCAAGGTGGAAGATCAAAAATTGTTCTAACAGCCTTTTTTTGCCAAATAAATATTTTATCCACAAGTGATTTGTATCCACCCCACAAGGCTATGGAATACATAATGTGAGATTCTAGTAGACTAAAACAAACTATTCTAGATACATTAATGCTACACAATTTATTTACTCTTTTTAACACAAACAACCCAGATGCCAATTTCTTTTCAATTTTTTCAATCTGGTCAATCCATGTTAAACCATCATCCCACCTCACTCCGAGAAAATCAGTTGAATCAGAGGGATCCAGCATATCCTCACCAATAACAACACTTACTTTATCTACTTCGGTGGCTCTCTTCTTTTGGGCAGTATTTAAGCAGAGATACCCAGTTTTGTCTGTGTTTAATTTGAGTTTGTTGCTGGCAAATAATTGTGCAAGGGTGTTAATTTTGACATTTGTTTCAATTTCCAAATTTTCCAGATTTTTGTTTTTTGTGAAAAGAGTGGTATCATCTGCAAAAATGAAGAGGTTCTGGTCCGAGACCGTCTCTGCCATATCGTTTATCAGGAACAGTATCGGGCCCAGAATTGAGCCTTGAGGAACGCCATTTTTGATTGATTGTTTTTCTGAGTGGATTTTCAAGTCGAACAAATATTGCCAGAGGGCCATAGAAGTCAAAGTGGTGGAATGATATCTGCGACTAAAATTGCCTGAGCTCTGGTACTCTGAAGTCGATCTGTGCAAGGAGATCAGGGCACTGCAAGAGTGAGTTGATAATCTTGTAGAGAATCAGCATATCATCCACATCACATCGCAGTTCAAATGAGGGAAGATTTAAAACTTCTGATAAGACTTCTACAGGGACCTCCAGGTAGCAATAGCCCAGCCGGTATGAACGGTATAAACATTGATTCTCCCTAAGCACTGTCTGTTGGTACTTTGGCATCTATTACGTCCTGATTTAAGTATTACTTTTCAAACTTGTACCAAGTATATTTTTGATGTGTTTATATTCCTCAGTTTTCTATGTCCCCCCTAATTTTGTAGAACTTTGCGGGTTGGAAAGCTAGGGGAGTTGCATGTGTTGAGAAGTTCAACTAGATAGGAGACCATATCATTAGTTTTTATCACAGAGTCAAATGTTCAAATGAACTTAATTAGCAAAGACTTTCGTTCGAATTTTCGAAGCCTACTACGAGAAGTGATGATTACACGTGAATTCCCTGATTCATTTTGAGTTGAAGGGCTCATTCAATATTCCACTTTCACAGGATTGAATTAAGTTAGTGAATTTAATATCCTGATCACTAATTTTGTTTTGATCTGTTACTAGCTTTTCAAATGGAGCTTTTTATCGGATTTGACAATTTATTTTTATTTAAATTGTCTTTGAAATCTACATTTATTCTTTGATTTTGTTTCAAACGCATTGAGGGATGGAATTAGTTCATTAGTAAGGGAAGCACCATGTTCTCCATATTTTTTATTATTGTGACGATTTTTTCCAAACCTACTTTCATAATGACAATTATCGCATCCTAAATACTGACTTAACAGGAGCACCAGGTTTGGTAGCAATTTGATTGACAACAATTCATAAGCGAGGATATAAGCTAATTCGATTAGTTTATATGAGAATGTATAACGGCAAGTTTTTAGAAATAACACTGTTACAAGATACTTAGGCTATAAACTTATTTAATTGGTTAAAGGAGCTTAATTGTACTAATTATTAACATTTTATTTGATCAAAACACATTGGCCAAAATTATATTTTTGAAAATCCCCAAATAATCGTTTATAAGCTACAAAAGAGTGCTTTGACTTATTTTTAACAAAACTGCCACTGAACATTAAACCAGTTTAAAAGGATTTACCAGTAATATAATACCAGTAAAGTAAATATCTGATTACTGTAAAACCCGTTTCTTTTTTACCGAGCTTAGTGCTTAAATAATGCTTAGCCTGTTTGAAAACTTCAAAAAGAATACGTTTTAAATTAAGGATGGTCATTTTACCATAGACCTTCTATGCTTTTACTATGTTACTTTATATCATTTGTTTAACTCTTTTAAATTATATCCTCTCTGTACTTCAAACTTGACTTGAATAGTTGAATTCAATTAATTGATTCCACTATGTTTGTTTTCATGTTAACCTGTGAAACAGCTGATATACCCAACATTCCATTTTACCAAGCCCGATCGTCATTTCTTTACCTTCTTTTACTTCATCACACTTCTGCTAATACGGCGTTCTCTGCATCCATCGTCTCGTCTATTCGTGCGGTCGTGCGGACTCCGAAAGTTCGTTCGAGTTCCTTTAGCTCGCGACATGGACGCCGTTATGTTGCCCGTCAATTCGTAGTCCTAATTGAAGGGTACTGTATTCAGTGCTCTAGCTTTTTATTCAGAACCTTTATTTAATATCTGTGAATTGTTTATTTTAACTTTATTAATATGCCTTTTTCTTCAAGCTAAATTATAAACATCATAGTATGGCGGTTGTTAGGAAGTTGCGGTGATTTAGAACCTTAGGGATAGGCCTAGAATCCATATTTTAGTGAATTGTTTGTTTCATAATCCTTATTATTTAATTAGTTTAAAAAATCAATCATGGTTAAAGAGAAGCCTGGTTCTACAAGAATATATGATGAGGATGGATTCAGGAGACGCGCTGCCTGCATTTGTGTGAGGAGCGAATCAGAAAATGAGGCAAGTCTAATTTAATAGCATTTTCCATTTAATCATTAATTAATTGTATTTTCATGATTTTTACAGTGTCCTCAGTGAGAAGCAGTTTATTTTTTTACGTGATTGCCACATGTTCTCTAAATCAATATTCATAGACCTAGTTTTTTTATTATTATTTAAGTCCTATCTAGCATGTATTTAGTCATAACAGTAATGTTTTGTATATGAGTTACTACTTCATAGCATATTCTACTGATTATCTATAACTGGAAGCTCTCTTTCTTAGCTCAACAAGAGGTTCGGAATTAAGAATTGTAAGAAACATGTAAACCAACATTACTTATAATTAGTCACAGTTGGATGCAAGTTTAACAGATAGTTCATTACATCTGTAACGACCTGCAGAGTTTATTACTTCAACAGTATCCAACTTGAAAATATGGAAAAGAAATTAGTCCTAAGTATGCATGGTTACAACATTTGTTGTTTTTCGATCAATTTATCCTATATGTAAAAAGATAGATTAAGGTATTTATGCAGTTTCTTGCCACCTAAAAAATTATTTTACTGAAAATTTGGTAATTATGCACATTCTTGCCGCTTCTGAAAAGACGATTTCTTGTTGAAAAAGTAGTAAAATATGAGTTTATATCTCTTGAGGAGCTTGATTTCATCGGCAGAAAACTGGTTTTTTGCAGAAAAATCGAAAACTAGTTTTTTATCTGATAGTGAACAAAATCTACTTTGTTAAAAATCCTTATTTTTCGAAAACTTTTTCATACCGGTATCGTGTTTTAATGCTAAACACATAGGCCTATGTATAACTGGTTTTGTAATAAAATTATTTTTCAGCCTGAAAAATGCATTTTTTACTGACCTAACCTAACTTATCCTATCTGTCTATTTTCTCAACAAAAATTCGTAATTTGCATTAAATTCGAGTGTTTGGCTTTTGTGACGGCTTGCTGGCCATCACTCTGGCAGGAATATAGGTGAGTTCGGTACCGAAAAATTCGAAAAAACCAATTTACAACTTTTAGTATTTTTTATATAATTATATTTCCATTAAATTTAATTGTAATTTAATCAGTTTTTTTTATTTTGATGCGTTTTTCGCACTGAATCCCAAGTTGAAAATTCTTTTGGTCTAAGCCTATATTAATTATTTCTCGAGATATAACGGAAAAACTACTTTTGCGGTGAATCACGATTAGTGGCCATTACAGGATCATTATATGCAACAAATATTAACCACTTAAACAGAATTCACCTATATCCACACCGGAGTGACGAGACAGCAGGCCATCATCGAGGCCAGGCACTAGAATTCAACACAAATTATGAATTTTGTCAAGTACCCTAAATAGACAATTATGATGATTTAGGTTATGTCAGTAAAAAGTGCAATTTTGGACTGAATTTTTTTGAAAACCCAATTACAGTAGAAACCCTATTTTCTGTCAGGGGTCGGGACCACGGCCATGAAGGATTGGAGAATAGACGGATTATAGAGAATTCACCCAAACACACTTATATCGCTGGAAACTTATTATTAGTACTTATGCACGTTAAATTTAAATGCTGTACAGTACATATCGATTAACAGAATGAGAATGAAAAGGTTAGACAGAAAATATGTTTTAAAATGTATATACTGCAGGTCACAACTAACCTTTTATTACAGTAGGCCTAGTTTTAATGGAAAAGTTGAAATTTGAAGCTGGAAAAGCAGGAAATGGGATCCTGTCTGCTGTCTACATGCCTTCAAGCAAAAGAGACAGCATATTGCTCTTCAAGGACTTTAGCATCCAATGGGTTTACTTGTTATACTAAATTTTAATGACTGTTGTTCATAAGTTAGTTATTATTTCATAATAAAAATAGACAGTCCAGTCAGATGGATAACAAATCATTTTGATTACCTGTTTCTAGGAACGTTTATGTATGTATATTGAGCCATGGAAGTTTAGTTTTGGGACACTCTATATTTAGGCCTACCACATGATACTATACTTAACATGAACGATTTGACTATCCTCATAGGCTAGAACTACTTTGATAACAAATAAGTTAATCATATGTAGTTATGATAAGTTTACATAGGCTAAGTACAATAATGTGGATTCGGAAATGCTATACAATAAAGGAAAAGGACTTTGATTAACACACATAATGGTGATCAAATAAAACTTTCTCCAGCAATGAGTAAGTTCACATTATAACACTGTATTGGAAGTTCGAGAGGAACTTGCAAGTTGTGTGAGGTATCTTTAGACTTCCTCTACAGTGAATATGTTAAGCTACTTATTTTAAGTATGCTCTCACAGTATTTGATGTGCTAGTTTTTTATTTTGATATTTTGTCTGCAATAGTAGGGAATAAAAATACTGTGAATATTGTGTTACAAAATAAAATAAAAATTGGCACAAAACTATTGGCGTTACAACAATCTTTTAGATTGTTTCAATATACTTGTTAAAGGATTTTATACAGATATCTCCTAGTTTCTTATTAACCTTAACCCTAGCAGGAGAAAATTCCTTTACTAGCATGTAATTTTCGGTTATTTTGAAAACATATTATTGAAAAATTGTATAAATTATAAATATACTACTGAGAGGGATATATCATATACCGTACTGTTTTATTTCCAAATGTGTAGAGAATTCTTTACGACACAAAATTTTGTATGTCATATTGACAATTATTTTATTAAAATATTTTACACTTTTTAGAAACATAAAATAAGATGACTTCTCTTGTAAAATGTTTCTAAATTGTGGTGCCAATAGATTTTGAAGGTATTCAAAAGTGTTCATTGTATGGTTTTTAATGTATAATTTTATACAATCTATTTATATGTATTTCAATCTCAGTGACAATCAGGCAATGTCAAAAATGTTGTTTACATGGGGGTAGGATTATTCTTCAGGATTATTCTTCTTACAAATTTCTGTTTTCTGTCATAAATCTAAATGTATACCGTAGTTTACATTTGTAACAGATATGTTTATTGAGACATGTTTAAACAGCGGTTCTGAACATACAAATGTGTATTTTGTATGGACAAAAAAATTTATATGTGTAAGTTATGTTTATCTTACTTTCAAAATGTAAAAATATGCGAAGTTAATAATGATTATAATTAAAATTCAAAGTAATTTGGAGTTATGAAAAACTTTTTAATTTAATTTAAATTTCTTACATTTGTGACTAAACAAAACCCTGATAAAAATAGCTAATTTAGTTTAACAAAAGCAATTTGTGAATGCATACAAATATGTATTTTGTATGGGCAAAATAATTCATATGTGTAGGTTGTTTATTTCTTTACTTTCAAAATGTAAAAATATACAAAGTTAATAATAAACATAATTAAAATTCAAAGTGATTTGAAGTTACGACAAACTTTTAAATTTAATTAAAATTAAAATGTCTTACATTTGTGATTAAAAAAAAATCCTAATAAAAATAGCGAGTTTAGTTTAATAAAAGGAATTCGTGAATGCACCCGAATTTTTCCAAGACACTGTTTATGTCAAGGTTGTTAGTATAACATAGTAAAATTCTCAAATACCATAAAGTTTTTTATACACTAGCGTACCTAACAAGGCTTACTCCTTTTCTTTGATATTTTTATTTGTAAATTTGTTTATAATTTTATAGCATCATTATCAATCAATCAAGATTCTTTATTAAAAAAAACTGTAACAGAACAATTCCATAGAAGTGTTATGTGCAATAAATCGTGTAGGCCTAATATTTATATTCTTGGCTTGGCATCAACATACTCTTAAACACAAAGGAATGGGCTGATAAATATCTTTTCACTTTCTTAACAAAACAACTCATGCCACATACATTTTTATGTCTTCTGGCAGTTAGTTTAAGAGTTTGGTAGCATTGCAATTAACATGTTTCACAAAACGTCGTTTTATGCTTTGCCGTGCCAAGTCAAATTCTTTCCCTGCGTGGTTTTATTTATTCTATTAGAGGCTATTGTTTTGTCAGATAAATAATACAATTCAAAATATAAATTGAAGGGAAATTAAAAATATTATTTTATTGAAAAATTGAACGGTAAAAAAATTGTTCTGGTTCATTTAAGAGATTGCTCAATTGACTTTTTTGTAGCTTGAATAAAAATATTGTCTTCTCACTTTCATATCCCCAGATAGAGGACTCCTTATCAAATCAATCTTTATTACAGAAACTTCTGAGTACATCAGTAAGCATTACAAACGTCAAGTGACCTTAAAAACTAATAACATAATTATGGAACAATAACATAATCTAAAAGTACAGAAACATTATGGTACAATAATAAATTATAAAATATCAAGATCTAGAATGCTAAAAAACAAAAAAAAAAAACATGTTATGAACGTTATGATAAACAGTTAAATTCTATACAAAAAAATAGCTAAAATATATATTGGAAAACATTTGTTCAACCAGCTTAAAATAGAATACATGACATACAGAAAGTAAAAGCTATAGATATTCAAATACCACTCCAAAGCTATATACACTTGCTTTACATTTTTGTAATAATTAAATCATAAAATTCACAAACAAGATACAGTAGAACCCCGATTATCAGAACTAATTGGGGCTGGACCCATTTCCGATAATGGAAATTTCCGATAGTCAGATGTTACATTATATTAGTAATTGTGGACAGTAATCGTGTACCCAAATTGAATAAGTATTATTTTAAAACTATGTAAACATTACATTACAGTACAATATAATATTTTTAATTGTTTTAAAAAGTATTTTATTTTGTTTTAATGGTTACAATCCCTCTTCTTTGTTTGGCTGAAATCCTAAATCAAACAACTACACTACTGTAAAAGTGCACAATTTATGTATAGTTTTTTTAACACTTTGCCATGCTTACTGTATAAATTAATTTTTGTAATTGTTTTAGAACACAATAATTGACAGATATAATGTCAATTGTTTTACCAAAGTGTTTTTACAATTAATGTTGATTATTCCTTTTCTCATTAGATCATGTTTCGGATAACCCAGGTTTCTGATAATCAGGGTTCTGATAATCGGGGTTTTACTGTATATTGGATTATTAAGAAGAAATCCCTTTATAGTTTTCTTGTATAAATCCAAAGGGGATTTTCTAATACTAAGTGGTAGCTTATTAAACATTTTTATAGCTACATTGGTGAAACTTAATTGTGTCTTTGAATAATTGCCAAAGTTTATCATTACATTGTTTTTCCCCCTAGTGTTATATTAATGACACATGCCATGTTCATAGTATTTATTATAATTTTCTTTTTTATATAACAATCATTGAAATATAAATAATCCAGGAAGTGTCATGACTTGAATTTTCTTAAAACTATCCCTACAATGGTCCCTGGAAGGAAGACCACAGATCAATCTAATATAGCTCTTTTCTTTAATCGGAAAAGTTTGAGACTATAATTTTGACCACCCCATAATAATGTACCGTAAGACAGATGACTATGTATATGTGCAAAATAAACTACTTTCAATACAACAAATTGGTCGGTAGCGTAGTTGGTTCAATCCCAGCTTCATGTGCTAAAGGTTCTCAGTTCGATCCCAATCAGAGTCATAATACATTTTATGAAGGATCAGCTAATAGCCACCGGCTGTTCATTTGTCATTGGGCTATTAATTAATGACACTTTCTAAGGAATAGTCGGCTTTAGTTTGTAACAATGACTACATTCGCTCATCTACACTCATTCGAAATCCATATTTGCCCATATCTTGACGATTGGCGTCTTATGAATAAATAAATAAATACATCCAAACTAACACTAGACCTTAACCTCCTAAGCTTAAAAATACCTCTATTCAAATTATTGCCTATCTTATATATATGACTAACCCATTTTAACTTAGAATCTATATTAAGTTAACTTAGAATTTTATGAAAAGAGAGGAAAAAAGACTGCAGTATGCAGTTGGGAAGGGTGGAAGAGTCAAAATATTTTGATAATTCAAGTGCAAAAATTCCAGAACTGTACATCAATAAATTAATTACATTCCTGAATTATACAAAAATATCAACTTGTTGCTAGAATTTCAAGTTCTCATCAATTAATTAGTACACCCAGGAATTTAGCTACCTCAGTAGGCATAATTTCATCACCACTAATAAATATTGGGAATTTGTTGTATTTTTTTAATTGGAAGTTAATAATATTTGTTTTGTCGCTATTGGCTTCCAATTGTTTACCATTAAACTATTGCCGGATAGCGTTCGCTTCCAAATATACCTTAATTTCAAGTTCTGAGTGGTTAGGTAAAGCTAAAAGATATAATGAAACTTAAATAAAGATGTATTTTCCTGTTTGTTTCCGTCAGAATGGTATACAATATGACTACTTTAAGTAAACAGATAATTGTTGTTGTTAAAAAAAACCTTTACAAACTGTGTAATAAACGCTGGCAGTACAAAACAAATGCATTGGCTGTATGTTCCAGGATTAAATTGACAAGTATTTTAAAATTAAACTAATTTTACAAACACCATTTACTATTATGGAATCAATAATAAATAGAAATATGTCAGAGCTTACGGATTCTTTGAAACAATTACTGACTATTGAAGAAAGAGATAGCCTATTTTGATACAATGTGTTGACTTGCCATTTTTAAACAGAGTTAAACATTTTTTTTTTTAATCTTGACTTCAATAGTAGTCTTGAGACTCGACTCACAGGTGGATAAAGGCATGAGAGCCGTATCAGAGACAAGTACGCACAGATCTCAGAGAATGCTATGATCTGGCATTGATCATCAAGTGGATACACGTATTCTAGCTCTTATGGCTCTGCCTCCGGTCTTACGTCCGTGCTTGAAGATTTTTGCTGCTTTTTGAGACTGGAGTGTTGTTGAATTCAGTGTGTGTTTTTTAATTCTTCAATTTAATTTATTTTATTTTGCTTTTTTAAATTTAATTCTTGTTCAAAATATGTGATAAAAAAGTGTTCAGAGAGTGGAGTGATGCAATTAAATTATCTATCAAAATAGAAAATGAATGTTTGTAAAATGTAAACATATTTTGCATTGGAATCATGACGAGTTTGCTACGAAATTTAAAGACTACAAAATTCAACCCACCTTCATCTCCATCCGGACTTTAGGTGGAGATAATTCCAGAAGAATTGTTGTGCTTCTTCAAACCTCAACTCATTTACGAGTGTTGAACAAGCCGCTAATTAAAATTGTCGATCTACCCATTTATTCACCCAACATTTTCTTTTTTTTCATTTTCCGCTTTTTGGCAATTTTTTATGAAAAAATTAAAGCTAGGGTCTGCTGCAGATCCATTTCCAAAGAGAGTTAACAACAATGCGATCAAATCAGACAACTGAGCGGACTCTCAATTTTACATGAAATATTCCTGGTCTCAAGACAAAAGTGACTGTCAAGTCTCGGTAAGTTGTCTTGAGAGCGAAAGTGGTAAATGGTTATTTATTATCTGATCAATATTGATTCCTAAACGTAAGTAGCATAAACTGTATCTATTAGTTGGTGATCTGGCTGTAACTATACCATAGTAGTTTGGTATTTAAGCCAATATTATAAAACCTGATAATCAAGTTTAAAGCTCTTGTGTAACCTAATGATCAATGTTTCATTGTGAGCAATCCTCAGGATATTTCTCTTTCTTTCTCATTCAACCATAGAATCTATTCTTCAAAATATTTGTTTATTTGCATTAAATCCAGGTTAAACTGGGTTATCCACGTGGACTTTGTGTCTGTTAAGGTTTTATAGTCAGTTTTATGAAGTTACCAATCGAAGACTAAAACTTTATTCTAAAAAAAAGTCCTATTTATATTATAACTAAAAGCAAATCTGGTGAACTTTCTAAACCATTTTATACAAATAGTTTCCATATGCTTATTATTGTTAATTCAATCTATGTTCATTGTTATTTTATTAAGTCCATTCTTCTGATCAACAAACATTATTTTTCCTACTCTGATCAATAATGATTGAGGTTATGGCACCAGACTGTTATTAACCCTTTCCATCCCAGACATTTTTTTAAGTTGTCCCAAAAATCTCAGGTATTTTCATGTGACATACCCAAAAATCTTAGGCTCTTTTATCGATTTTGTCGCATTTTACTAAAATATTTATAAACATTCTATTTATGAAGCAAATTTATTAGTTTCCTAAAGAGATTACCTGTAATCACAATATATAAAAAGACATAAAAAAGTAGGCTACTTTAAAATGTACAACTTTTTTGTATTTGAAATGTACAGCAAAATATTTGAAAATGTCTTTGAGTTTGTTCCTTTGTGTATGGCACACAAAAAATCATTGACCAGAGCTAATAACACTTTTTAAAACACCATTTGGTTATTCAAAGAAATTCATATTTCACAATGCTATGTTTGAAATGAAAAAAGTGATGGCCCTTAAAAAAAAAAAAAACACTGCAGTTCGAGTTTTTATCCTACACGACAACTAAGTCATGTGTGTGGTCTGATTCATCGCTCTCTTCATACATGCAATTACCAATTGTATTATCACTTATTGGCAACCTACTACGTTTTATTTTAATTATTTTTACCTCCCATACTACACAAATAATCACATCAGTCATGAAACAATAATTAACCTTAGCTGATGATCACAGCTGACGAAAATCAACACAGCTGTTAATGCAAAACAAATCATCAAAATAATACAAGTTGTTGTACAGTAATAAGGCATTCTATTATAACAGATCAGTGTTTTTATAATAGAAAATACTATTCCAAACATTTATATATCATTAATATATATATATATATATATATATATATATATATATATATATAGGTGGTCGCGTAGTGCCAACGTCCGGTTTTCCCGGACGTTTCGTAAAAAAATCGTAAAAAATAAATATAATAATTTTTAGCTTTGAAACTTTAACAATAGTATTAAGAATAATATTCTTTATCCGTTTTCAATATTTATAAAGCATTTAACTGTGTACATTCAGTATATAAAAAGAATAATAAACACATCACAACGTGATCAAGTCAGCAGCGCTCTCGGTCAGCTGTCTGACGCAACGTCATTGTTATTCCTCCAATTCCTCCAATTCAAAAAATTCCTGATGACCGTGAAAAAAATTGCTGTGTTTGCAGTAAGGAAAGTACGCAAAAAGGTGGCAAAAGGAAGAAGTCCACTTTCATGTGTAGTAAATGTAAGAAAGGCATACATAACAAGTGCCTTAGCAAACACCATTGCTAAAAATATTTTAATTTTTTTTATTTATCATAAAAATTGTAAATATGTTAGCCTAGTTCATTTTTTTACTATTAATTATATAATATTATGCAACATGTATGAACTTCATTGAACTTATTTGGATGGAAATCAATAATAGAATATCCTCATGTATTACCGGTTATTGTAGTGAAAAACTGAAATGCGCCAGAATTTACAAAAATGTGAACCAATTAGTTATTTTTGAAGCTATGGACCTGAAAATTTGTATTTATATTCTTAAATGATTGTTTTAATTAGTGAAGTGCACATCTATAACAAACAGATTTTTTTCATCATGGTTAAAAGGCATTCTTTTTGGATTAAAAAAAAAAAAAAAAAAAAAAAATTGGTAAGTACATATATTTTTATATAGTGTTAACCATAATATTATATGGTTTCTGTTGTTTTATGGTGTTGTGCATACATTTTGGAAAATAACAAAAAAAATCATTGTTTTACCTTGATAAATAAATTAGTTATGATTTTTTTTTAAATAGCTTGCAAAACCGCTTAAAATTGCCCGGCAACATAAGGTAAAACTAGTGAAAAAATGCCCGGCAACATAGGGACATTTTTAAAAAAAATGTCCGGCACTGAAAGGGTTAAATATATATATATATATATATGTTTAGAGTTAATAAATATTTATAAAAGATTATTTTCTAAACATCCGGTAAAGCGGATATCGGGAATTTAGAAACATTTTTCGGATGTCTGGTAAACATCCTTTTGGGATCTAGAAAACCGGACGCTGGAATGGAAAGGGTTAAGGGTGTTCTATCAACAATTATTTTTGACATTTTTTAAAAATAAAATTGTTAATATCCATGTAAGTAACAAATGTGTTACAGGAAAAATTTTTTAAATTTCTTTATGGAGATATGGCTGCCCAAAGTGACTAATTTGCCCTTTTTGGTATATAACTCATGAAGGAACCGTGTGATATATTTTATTAATATCTGGAGAATATAGTGGACCAAAGGACCACTGTACGTGTATGGGTGGGCGTGTGGGTCTATACTACTGTACGTGTATGGGTGGGCGGTTGGGTTAAATGCTAATGCTAGATTTGCTGCATAGGACACTCCAATGTTGGAATCTAATACTGTATTAGTAATACAGTACTACTGTAATACTGTATTACTGAATACGGCATACATTGTTTTAGTTCATTAGTGGAGTAATTAACACAAAAAAGTATGTTGAATTCAAGTTTAATCCAGTAACAGTATAATAATGTATGATAAATCTAAAATTTTTATATTTTTCTTAAGTGTAACCAATTATTTTTCTATAAATAATGATGTTTGTTCAGATTTTGAGTTGATATTTGATCAATCATCTTCGGATAAAAAAGTAGATTAATAATGTTAATATAAAATTCATTGCTAGAGTTTACTATTTATGAGGGAGTTATGTTCTGTCTAATTTGCGGGGCAGGGTCTATGAGTGGGAGAGAGGGGAGCAATGAAACATTGCTTGTTCATTAGTGAGTCAGATGGTTGAAGTCAGATAGTGAAACTGTTGAAATGGTCTCTACTATTAGCGGCAGTTGCGGTAAAATCTAGAACTAAATTCCTTAGAGGGTGCCCGGACAAACACCTTAATAAGGCCTGTGAACACTGGCAATTATGATTTTAAAAAATTGGTCGAGAACTTAACATATTAATGTGTGTTTATTCAGTGTTTTTGTAAATAATCTTTAAACGCTGATGTTTTCAGTGGCCACATAGTTTGTTGTGGTTATTTGTTTTTAGCTGTAAGAGTACATTGTAGGGTGTGAATAGGTACATAACTATTTTGAAATTGGTTAGTTACTGAAAGTAATTAATGCTATGGTTTGAACTTTTGCAATTCAATTTATATGTTTACCGATTTCTTTTCATTATTTATCATTCATATGGGTAGTTAAAAATACCGCCTGAACATTATATTTCTCAATTACTATTGAAAGATTTCATAACATCATTTGTGCATAAGCTTTGACCCAAGTTTTAAGTTCTAAATGTACAATAATGTATGTTTGTAGAGACAGCTTTACCAAAGACAACTAAACTATTCTTTTTAGGTTTTATTATTTTGTAGCGGGGTTCAAAATAATAATTGTTTAGTTGTATCTTATTATTAGATTTTTATTGCTGACTTAACGTAAAGGTTTTCTTGTTAGCAAAATTTCCTTTGAAAAGTTATTTTTATTTTATTTGTAATTTATAAAAATATAAATCATTTTCAATATAGTTAGTAGTTTGTCATGTAATCATTCAAACTCTTTAATAACTTTTTAACTTGTGTAGTTGAATTTAACCAGAAAAATGTGTTTGAGATAAAGCAAGCTGTTTACATTTGAAAGCTTACTGTCAAAGTGTTGGAGAAAGAAACAGCTGGAGTGGTTGACCTTGACAGGAGCCAGGATGTGGGCTAGACTTCCTCTAGAAACTCATTCATTCTTGGAGTCAATTAACTGCTATAATTGATGAATGAATAGGCTACTGATTGAGGTTATTTAGACAACTCTATTGTAAAAGTTTTAATATTTATATATTTTTTTAAATTTGAATTGTATTTTATTTTGAAATCATTGTATACAAGTTTTATTTGTTGTAATGATCAGAAACAGATCAAAATTCGCAGGTTGCTAGTTATAAAGCTGAAAAGACTAAAAAATGTCAATGTTTTATTTATTCATGGGCATAATAGTATGATCTTATTATATAGTTTATGAACATAAAATGGGATGATTTTAGTTTTTTTTTTATATATATGTATATGATTTTGTTTAGATTTGTTTTAATACAATGTTCAACACTACATTATCAACGTTAATCAGCTATCCACTTTGAAACAACAATACTTCATTGGAGATGCTATTTTGAGAAATAAACAAATAGCATCCCTTTTCTTTTGTTAATCACATGAACAATGTTGAAATCTTTTTTTACAAACTATTGTCTTTTTACCAGTCTTAATTTTTAAGCATTCAAGTAACAATCTGGTACAATTAATGAATAGTTTAGTCATATCTAGCTTTTTATTGATACAGGAAGCGTATAAGAGGCCAGATAAAAGGAAGTAAAATTATATAAAAGACCGAAGCCTTTGTTTTTTTTTTTTCTCATTGAGGTTGTACAGTTTGTGATGGAACATTTCATTATTTTATTACTTAAGTAAAATATTGAATTTAAGTACACTAATTTTTAAATATATAGTTTGGAAAAACACTATTTACACATTTCTAAAGGCACTTGCTGTGTGGAAGTCCTTGATATCTCTCACAAAGGCACTGTGTCTTAGACCTGTTAAATTTTGGGATTAAGTTTTAAGTTTTTTTTGTGTGCGGATTATCCTCATTTTTAAAAATATATCAGGCCTAAAACTACAAACTTACTGCTCATATTTTGTATTTGAGGCTGAGTCAAAACCATTCTAGAATTGGCCAGTAGGTTTGAGCTAGAGATTTTTGTAGTCTTTGGTAAGGTTGAACTCCGGCGTTGCCTAATCGTGTAGTCTGTTCCATTCTCAGGTACTTCACATATCCGCTATCTGGCTGAGGTTTGGGGTTGTTAGCTGGCAGTGTATACCTCCGTCACCACACGATGGTGATATGAAAACTCTGCCTCAGTCAGCTGTCTTTGTGTCATATAAACTGCCAAGCACTTGTATAACCATCCACAAACTGTTATCCACAATCGTGTGGCCCAATACGTTTCTGCTTTTTAATTTGAAAATAGTACTTGGTCCAGATGCATGTGGTGGAATATTATTAGCTGTTGTTAATGGAGTAAATGGGATGCATTATTTTGTCCTGCAAATAAATGCTAGGATTACAATTTGGGGCCGTCCATAAATTACGTAACGCTTGAAGGGGGAAGGGGGGTTTCAGTAGCATTATGCACTGTTACGGGGGAGGGGAGTTCTTTGTATTGTTACGTATCAATTAAATCTCAGCAAATTGTTTAAATTTATTCAGAAAATGTTATTGTTTTTCACCAAAAAACAAGATTTTTAAAAAAAGATTAAATTTCTCTCTCTCTCCCTCTCTCTCTCTCTCTCTCTCTCACTCACCCACTCACTCACGCACGCACGCACGCACTCACTCACTCACTCACCGCCCATTAGAAAACAAATGGTAAAAAGTCTAAACAATGACTATCATAAATAAAAATATGCATGAAAGTGGATGACAAAAATTAGAGGAGGGGTTGATGACAGCATTACGTAATTTTTGAGGGGAGTTTAGTATTACTGTTACAAGATTGTTACACAGGGGAGGGGTCTGAAAAAGCTAATTTTAGCGTTTTGTAATTTTTGATGTTGAAATTCTTTGTTGCTGGACTTTCAACATCAAAATCGTCAAAATTAGAGACTGCCAATTTTCTAATTTAGACGATTGATACATAATAACTCCCTCCACACTTTTGTCACTTGTACTATCATAATATTTACTGTCATGTCTGCTAAATTTATAATCATCGTCTAACTATAAATTTAACTCAAAATTACGCAGTCTTTTACAAGTCATTACCATAAACACGGCGCATAGTCTGAAAAATAACTGAATGGTTTCAGGAATCTTACTACCAAAATCCATTTCACATAAAAATTTCTGATAATAGCATACACACATTATCTATCAGCAAAGCAATTCAGCTAAAATTACAATTCCGTCTCTAGGACAAGCTGAGCATGTCTCTTGCCATCTGGTCATGTGGCTGTAGAACAAGTTTATTCGTCTACCTCGATGGCTTATTACTTACTTTTCAGTTAAATACTGTTGGTAATGAAATTCTACATTTAGATATTAGCATAGAGATTATGAATTTAAGTTTTCTTTTGGTTTAGACTAAATGAGATTTTTTTTTGCAATTTTGGAGAAGACAATTAAATCTTTTAATCTTTATATTAAGATATTAGTGATAATACCTTCCAAAAGTTGTTTGAATAGGTCTTTTTCATGGTTCTTTGGGGTTATTCTATGGTACGGCATGTTGGGCTCGTCATGTTTAATTTATATTTTAGCATCGTTTAGTCATGTTAACATCAGTAGAAAACAATTTTTATTGTAATTTACCCAAATAGAACAGTTTTCAGTTATATTTTACAATGCTCTTAATCAGATCAAAGATAGTTTACTCTGAAATGTGGATAGTAAATGCTCTTTAATCTTCCTAGAATAAGATTGGAAGATAAGAGAGTTAATAGTAATTTGCCACCCTGATTTGAGTAAAACTAGATATTTGATTCAGTCGGATCATATTGAAATTTTTAGTTTTAAATAATATGAAATTCTCAAATTGTTGGTAGTGCTGCTATACAATGTGTTCAACTGGAATATTCATATGTTTAACAAACTAAAATTATAATAATTATATCATAATTGTTACAGTTGGAACATAAAACGATACTCTGTTCGAAAAAACAATAAAATAAAATTAAGATCCAGGCCGCTAAGACAGGTTACTGATTATCAGTTGGGCTAAAATATATGCAAACATTTTTTATCATTAATTTTATGAGGTAGTTAACCTTTTCAGACTTAATATATGCTCATTAGCGAAGTTTAGCCGTGAATTATGCAGCACTCGTCCGTTCAACTCTGATAACTTTACCTTGCTGCAAACCTACTTCTTAGTTAAATATATATTTTAATAGCACTATCAATTTGGGATCATTTTCGAAATAAAGCTGAAATGAAAACTGCTTTAAGACGTCTTGTTTGTCATTTCACTTTCTCCCATATGCGTTAGCATATAGAAAGTGTTGTGATCGTCCAAAAAAAATTTTTCAAGTTGGTCTAAAAATCCATTTTAGGGTCCCCTGAACCCAAAAAAGTAGTTTATTGAAAAAAATGCTGTGTCTGTCCGTATGTGCACTTCGCAGGAGACCAAATGGATGGATCAATTTTTATGAAATTTAGTATGAAGGTGTATTTAGCCAATATCTCCAGACCGTTTTTTTCACTATTTTTGAAATCTTATTTTTTTTACTTTTATGCACAAAAAACATAGTTTTGATTTTTAGTGTTTACTATGGGAGAATGCTTATGCCAATTCTTTGGAATCATTTATTTTATATACCTATGATCTAAATAATTTTTATTTTTTTAATTAAGCTAAAAGATTTTTTTACTTTTGAGATTATAAAATGGTACAAAAGATGTTATGAGCTTCTTACCATAGTTTAAATTATAAAAATCAAATAAAATAATAACAAAATTAATTGCAAAAAAGTTAATTAGGGTATCTAACCCAGACTGTGTTCGATCAAATAATACATTTCAATGAGTGATAGCCCTCCGGAGTGATCATCTAATTGACAAAACAAGAGACTACTAAACACTGCCAGCGCAAATTAAACAAGGTGAACGGGACATCCAATTTGCATGTATATGGGAAACGTCAGTGGTAATATGATTTTGTGAAGCGAATAAAAGAGTCTGATGAAAGTTGATGGCCGTTTGATTTGCTCAAGCGTAACGGCAATGAACGTGAGTTGAGATAAAGATACAACGTCCATTAATCTGTGGCTGAATAGACAGTCATTGTAATTAATTTTGCTCTAATAAAGAGCCTTTTTTTAGTAATTGACAATTTTACTAAATATTGCTTCCAAGAGAAATCTTAATATGAGATAAATATCTTAAGAAGTTACCGACAAATGTTTAAATTGTTTCTTCAATAGTACAACAAAATTGCTGAACACTTTTAGGGTTTTAGTCATTTCTAGACTTTTCTTCTGGCTATATCCTTTCATTGAGTATTTAGTTGGGGATGCAACTCAGGAAGGGAAGATGTAAAATTATTTATTTATTTTCTTACCAAATATGTTAGTACCTAGCTAAATTTTGGCACTTCAATGAAACAAATGTTATATTAATATTACAAAGGAGAACAGAACAATTATAAAACATACTATAAACCTACAATAATAAAAAATGTATTAAAATAACAAATTTAAAGAAAAATTCTAACACAATATTAGCAAAACAATTAACAAGATATTTGCTATTTAATAAGAAACTAAAAAATAAAATAAAAAAAATATTTTAATAGTAATCTATATATACTAGCCAATAGCCATTGCTTCCCTACTGGGTGGTTCTCTACGCTTGCTTACCTTTCCTTCCATGGCTATCTAAACCATCTCATCAATATAAAAGCTCAGCCTGCTGCCATTATCCTAGATAACAACGTTTTATAGTCCAGAAAACCCTTCTAAGTCTATCTACCTTAGTAGGATGCAAAGTAGTGCAATTACGTCACAGTTAGTAGAAATGACCTTAAACATATCTGAATGAAAACCAAATTAGTAAGCTTTTATGTAGATTTTTTTTTTTTTTTTTTAGTAAACAGCTGTTTTAATAAATGATTAAATTAAATTAATGCCAATGTTACTCTTATAGAAAAAAAGAAAAGTTCCCTCTAGGAAAGGAATGTTGAGAGAATCCTTTCTTAGCGGGTATCTACGATATAAAAGCCAACTTCCTCCTTCATTTCATTGAAATTTTTTCAGTGGTTCTGGTGATTTTGTGATGAGTAAGATTTTATACATTAAGATAAATTTCATATTTTTGTAAGTCACAGATTCTAAAAATACTTACTCATATAACATTTTTGAAATTTGAAAATCTACAATCTTGAAAAGCATTAAAAAATTTGAAATATTTTATGCTTTTTTTGCAAAATTAAAGTGAATCTCACTTAAGAACAGACTAAATTCACTGTAACGAAAGGTTATTAGTAAAAAAAAAAAAAAAAACAAATATATAGTAATTCCCTAATGCAATCATTAGACATTTTAATTTTATTCTCTGGGTTGTGTCTGAACTCTTCTTTTAATATAGTGACACTTTTTCTAAGAAATGTGTTCTAAGTACTAATTATTTTGTAGTAATTTTGGTCTGCGATGTGTTGTCTTAGAAAATGAAAGGACCCACAGAGTAAAGAGTTCTCTTTACTCTGTGGGTCCTTTCATTTTCCAAGACAACTCATCGCAGACCATAATTACTACAAAATAATTAATACTTATTTTTGTTTATGAATATTATCTGTTCAAAATCACTTATTTCATTGTTTAAAACCACTGTAATTAGATTGGAATATAACATTCACAACTTGTTTTATTTACTTAAATTACCAGTCAAAACAATATAACAGCTATTGCTATTTACGCTCCGGCAAGCTCGATCTGTGTGGTGTGGTTAGCTACCGTTGCGCGTTCAATCACGTTGTGACAAGGTTTAATTTACTAGTTTTTATGCTATAAAACTTAATATGGCGGCTTTTTGTGGTATCTGTGAGTTAGAATGTAAAGAGGCGATTTATCAGTTAAGTGTGGTGGATCCTGTGGCCGGTATTTTCATATCCAGTGTGTGAAAACCGAAGGAGTGAAAACCCGAGCTGGAAACAAAGAGTGGAAATGTGAAGAGTGCTCCGTATCGACTAGTAGCAAGTCTTCAACAGAAACAGCCCCTTTAACTAAGGAGTTTCTGGTCTCAGTTCTCGAGTCATTTAAAAAAGATGTTTTCAATGAGCTGAAAACTTATTCATCTCAGACAGAGGAGTTTCGACAGACTATTCAATTTTTGTCCGATCAAGTGGATACGTCCAAAAAATTAATGATTGAGATGAAGAAAGAAAGAATTTGCTGAGTTGAGGAAAAGAAATGAAGATCTGAAGAAGGAAAACAAGCGGCTCAACGATGAAGTATCATGTCTTCAAGTAAGGATGCGAGGATTGGAACAATACTCAAGAAGATGCAACCTAGAGATCAGCGGACTCCCTATGACACCTGGAGAAGACCCTATCGGCATACTGCGAGACGTGGGTAAAGCTATCGGCGAGGAGCTGCGAGACAACGAGGTCATGGCAGTCCATCGGGTCCCATCCTTCAAGAAAAACAAGGCGCCGTCACTCATCGTACAGTTCCAAACTCGTGGTCAGAAAGCAGCCTGGATCGCCTGCTTTCTGGATGGAAGCTTTAAGGGGGAAAAAGGAATGACAGCAAACGAGGTAAACAAATCATTTCCAAGTCACCGTATATTTTTAAATGAACACTTGTCGCCAGAAAATAAACTGTTCCTAGCTCAATTAAAGGAAAAATGTAAACAGAGAAACTACAAATATGTATGGGTCAGAGAGGGAAACTTCTATGTAAGAAAAAATGACAGGGAAAGATGTTACAAAATAAGCAGGCTTAGTGATCTTGATGGTTAAGCATGTATGAAATATAAATTAAACTGTTAAGAGAATGTATAATTTCTCCTTCTTGTTATTTTAGTTTAGAAAAAGCTAATTTTATTTTAAACTACTTATTAAACAAACTAAATGTCTAAAAAAGTGCATTCATGTAAATCATACACTAGCCTAGATACAAATTTCTTTGACTCCATTAATAATGTAAATATTGTATATATAAATATTAGAAGTATGAGAAGTAACTTTAATACTTTTCTCGCAGAAATTAATAAATTACTAAATAAATTGTCCTTTATTATTTTAAGTGAAGTATGGATCAATAGTGAAGAATTAAATTTATATAAAATACCTGGTTTTAAGGCAATAAGTAAGTGTAATGACTCATATCGTGCTGGGGGTGTTGTTTGTTTTGTAAGAGAAGATTATGAAATAATTGAGAAGGAATGTCAAATGATAACAGCTGATTGTTTATTGTTGGAAGTAAAAGTTGGAAGATTTAACCCTCCGATGGTTCACTATTTTACCTCTGGTGGTTCAGCCCATTTTTGCCAATTTGCAGCCTTATTTTTAAAAATCTGTAAAAAATTTATTTTTTATCTAAATAGGGCTTATTATACATCATTTAGTTCATAAAACTATGGAGTATTATTATATGTATTTCAAAATGACTTAACAAGTAGTTTGGGATTTTCTTTAACGGAGAGAATAAGAAGAAGAAGAAAATCCACAATGTTTTTCACACTTTACACACACACAAAATTTTCACTATGTACAATACAAAAATTCTAAGATAGCCCTTTTGTGCAGAATTTATAACTGAATAAGAAAATATAAACTTATAAGGACTTCATTACTGAAATAAATAAGTTATGTACAAAAAACTACAGGCGCAATGGTGAAAACCGCTCAATCTGACTCACTCCCGCTGATGGGAGCTCTTCTTTTCCTGTTACCCCTAGATGGTCTCCAGAAGTGTTGTAATTTGGAGTCTCCAGAATCATTGAACAACTCCCTATCAATCCCACTCGTATGTAATTCAGACATTTTCACGTAAAAACCACTAAAACAAAACATTATTACGACCAAAACAACGAAGATGCGACACAGTAGTAAACAACAATGGTGCGCTGACAGTTGGAACTGTCAATTATGGAATTGTATTTTTTTTAGTCTAGGCCAACGCCATCCAAATAAAACTTTCACCAGACTAAACAGTAGAACCAGCTGTTTCAAATGACATATGATATAGGATGTTTAGTGAAGGATGAACACCCGTAAGAAACGAAATAGTGAAGGTCGATTTTTCGACTCTAAACCATGGCAGATACGTTGTAAAGGTCGATTTTTCGACATCAAACCATCGGAGGGTTAAGTTTAATTTAATTTTTTTATACAGAATGCAAAGATTTTCTGAAATGAACTTTATTGAAGAGCTTAAAGCGGAATTACAATCATTAAATTTAAATACAATAATAATAGGTGATGTCAACATTGACATATTGAGCGATTACCATTATGTTAGTAAATATTATAATTTAGTTAGTAACAGTGGATTCTATTCACTGGTTGATCAGCCAACACGTATTACACCAAATTCATCAAGTTGTGTTGATCATATTCTTGTAAGGTTTAGAAATTTAGAAATTTTCAAAACAGCCATATTTGACATAGGAATCACAGATCATTGTATGTTGGGAGTGACTGCTGATATTTCAGACAATAAAGAAAAAAGAAATAAAAATATAACTAGGTTGATATATAATTATGAAAAAATTAAATTTAACCTATCTGAAGTTAATTGGAATTCAATCTATTCATGTAACGACGTAAATAAATGTTACGAAACATTCCACACATTGTTTAATGAAATAGTTGTTAGAAATGTATCAGTTAGTAATAATAACAGTAATCTAAGTAAAGCTAAAATTCTAAGTCCATGGATAACTAATAACATTCTAAATAAACTTAAAAAAAGAGAAAGGTTGTATAAAGTACAAAAAAGGAGACCGTATGATTTAGTTTTCAAACGGTATTACGATTCCTTTTGTAATACCCTAAAACTTGATATAGACAATAACAAGAATAATTATTATACTAATTTGATAAATAATTGTAATGGGGATAATAGTCAACAATGGAAAATTATAAATCAATTGACAGGTTGTGAAAACAGTAAAAATGTAAGCAAATTAGTCTTAGAGGACGGGGAATGTATAAGTGATCCGCAAACAATTGCCGACACAATAAACACCCACCTTATCGAACTTGAGAATTTCACTGATAACAATAGCCAGGCAGCGACTCAAATGCATGACAGAAATCTACCACATTCCTTCTTTATCGATAGAACAAATGAACGGGAAATGTTAAAGATTATTAAAAATTTAAAAAATAAAAAATCCACTGGCTTTGACAGAGTACCAGTTGCTTTAATTAAGCATGTTTCAGAGATCATTGCTCCAATTTTAACTTACATTATAAATTTAAGCTTTTCTACTGGCGTTTTTCCCGAATTACTAAAAAATAGTAAAATTGTACCAATTTTGAAAAAGAAAAATTCTTACAGTATTGATAGTATACGCCCAATTAGTTTATTATCCGTTTTTCTAAAATAATTGAAAAGTGTATGAAAGTAAGGTTAATCCATTATCTTCACTCAATAAATTTTCAACATGAAGCTCAATTCGGTTTTACAAAAGAAAAATCTACTGAGGATGCTTTATTGAATTATGTGAACAACATTTATTTTAGTTTGAATGAAAATATCAGGTTTATTTATTGACTTTAGGAAGGCATTCGATCTAGTTGACCACGACATTTTGATAGAAAAAATGGAATCTATTGGTATCAGGGGTGTGGCAAAGCAGTGGTTTCAGAGTTATCTCAGTGGTAGGGTACAACAGGTTAAAATACAAGACAATTTAAGCGCCCCGCTTGTTATAAAAAGGGGTGTTCCTCAGGGTGCTGTACTCTCAGCAAATCTCTATAATTTTTATTAATGATTTACTAAAGCAACATTTTATTGGAAGAATAAGTGCATTTGCAGATGACATCGCTTTTAACTATAACAACAAAAACAAACAAACTGTATATTCGGAAATAAACAAAGACTTGATTACTCTGAGAAACTGGTGTATTAATAATAAAATGATAGTTAATGTTTCAAAAACTAAATTTATTAATTTTGGTTACAAGAGCTTTAATTTTGACTATCCACTATATTATCACTCTATTGACTGTAAGGGTAGTACTGGATGTAACTGTGTACCAGTTGAAAAGGTTGACAGTTTCAAATATTTAGGGGTCTATCTTGATGAACGTTTATCTTGGAAGAAACATATATTACAATTGCACAGACAGATTAAATTTAACGTTAGAAAATTCTTCTTTTTAAGAAACTTGTCACACACAACTTTTAATTTCTCTATATTATGCCTTAATTCAGTCTAGATTGCAGTACGGAATTTTATGCTGGGGAGGAACTTATAAATATCTCATCAATAATTTAAGAAAATCTCAAAATAAATTTATTAAATTAATTCTTAAGAAAAATAGACAAGAGCATTCTTTTCCTTTATATTGTCAAACGGGTGTAATGCCTTTACAACATTTGTTTATTTTCAAAACACTAAAGCAATTTTATATAAAGAATGGAAATAGAGGCTCAACCAGGGTGCGTCCTGAACTTAGAAGCAACATTCAAAGACTATTCATAAAACCGAAAGTTAATAAATTTTTCTTCAGGCACTCTTATCTATATTTTGTACCAAATTATTTTAATCAACTAAATTCAAAAATTAAAGAAAGTCCAAATTTAAAAGCCTTTTGCAAAAGGGTAAAATATTGGTTGTTTACTTTACATGACACTTCTTTTTTGGAGGAATATCTCGCATGAGCTGATTTTGCTCCTTTTTTGTATTTTCGAAATATAAATGATAGTATTCGGTGGCATATATAATTTTCATTATTTAACCTATTTCAACAGATTATATATTGATGTAAATACTGTGTTAAATAGGTTTGTATATTTTCATTTTATGTTTTTCTTGTTGATTTTTGTTTAAAGTTATGATGGTTGATAGTTTTTCGTTTGGTTGTTCGATGTTTTGTTTAATTCTGTCTATATTATTCTAAGTACATATGACATAATTTCTGTGTATTATATTTGATGTATTTGGGTATTTGTCTCAAATATAAAAATGTTTTAGTCTACATTTGTAGTATTACTCTTGTATATATGTAAATATATCTTTATTACTATTTAAGCAGATGCCACAGTGAGCCATTTTTATCTATTAATTATGTAAATGGACTGGACTCATCAACCACAACTACTGGAAAACTGTGGTTGATTAATTCCGAGAATTGTAATTTTTTGTCTATAATCATGTATTATTTCACGGAATAAATCATTATTTCATTATTTCATTTTAGTTCTGGTGTTACAACAAATATTAACAACCTTATTCAATATTTAGAATAGCAAATTCTTTGATATTGTTGCATGAAGTATATAATTTTGTATATTATTGTCATTGTAAAACATGCTTACATAGAATTGGTGCGCTCACAACAATAACACCTGTATCAGGGATGAAATCCTTACAGCTGTCATTTGGTTTTGGTTACAATGAGCTTACAATCTACTCATTTAAATTTGTAATTAAGAGTCTGCAGAGGCTGTTGGTCATGTTAGTTTTAGTGCCATATTAACAATGTTATTTTCAAAACAGACATACGATCACTTGTACCCAAATTAAACAATTACTTTTTAACAGATTTTTTCCAAACAAATTGCATTTTATCAAGGATGAAATTGTGCAATGGAATTCTTTGTGAATTCCTAATTAGTTTTATAGAAAATAAAATAAAAAGTATTTAGTTTGAAGTTTTTATTTTCACCTATTTTCCAAATTAGGTTTATGTGTTCTAAATATGAAAAGCAAACCAAATGCGTAATATTATAATGTTTAAAATGACACCTCATACATCAATTTTGGTCAATAAATAACGAAAAAATAATACGCAAATAACATTGATTCTAATGGGATTAAAACATACATGGCCGACAGCCTCTGCAGACTCTTAATCCTACAAATGTAAAATAGTACCATAGATGTTAACAGTTTCTTTTATATGTCAAAAAATGAACCCTTACATAAAATAAAAAATCAAGTAAACAATAAATTGAAAGCTTTAGTAGACTTTTTACTAAGTCAAAAAGACTAGTATAAATTATATAAACTAAATATTGAAATAGAATTTAATTCATTTAGTCACTTTTTTACAATAAACAATAATTTGGTAAAATGCAGTAATTTATTTTTCAGAATTGTTTATACAAGTAACGTCTGATTTTAGTCATAAAGATTGTTAATACTCTTGTAATGAGGTTTCATGTTCAAGTTCACAAAAGGTCTAGCTAATTAGCTTGTATTCTTAGTAACAAAAGCAACAGATTGGTTGTGTATTTGTGTAAATGGTAAAATTGTTCTTACTGTCGGATTCAAAAAGCAGTACTCGAGTTTCTACTACTCGAGTTTCAACCTGTGCTACAAAATAAATACTCATGCGATTTCACTGTGTTATACACCAATATTTAGCTTATTTTATTCTACGTAATATCATATAACTTATGTATTTTTTTAAAGACAAGGCATTTTTTATAGGGAGTATAATTAAAAAAAACATAACATTTTAGCACTTTTGGAGTGAAGGTCAATTTCAAAAATTTCTAAAACAAAAACTACTAAACAAAAGTCAGTGACATATTAACCATATCTCAAGAAGATAGTTTTTTGTAGTGTCCGAATTCTAGAAATTTTACTCTTACTAAATTTGTTGTTGTAATTTTTGTAAACCCTTGCAATATTTTAATGACTGATCATACGAACATTCAAATCAGTTAAAAAATACTGCATTAAAAATTAAAATAAGATTATAAAATGGAAAATGTGATAACCAATTCTTGCGATTTTATATCACATGATAATTCAACAGAAATCAATGTTCGGTCATGTGTAAGTAACTCATACGGCCCAGAACTTCAAAACCAGTTTTAAACAGTGCACGAAAGGTTTATTACGATGGAAGCGTTGAACAGTTAAACAATCATGTTTTCCATCTAAATTCAAACCATTTTCCATCACCTTTACTCATGAGGGCTTTAGACCTCCAATGGCAGGTTTAAAAATGTTATAGCTCTAAAAATATTGTCAAATTAAAAAATAACTTATTTATAACTAGTACACAATAATGTTTTCCACAAAGATTTTTTTTGACGTTCGAAAGAAGAGAGTAGCGTGGATGATCAGTTTGGATTTCGTTTGGTTATTGAGCTATAGAAAGGATCTTCTTCACAATCCAATCGATTATTTCATTTTTCCTCCAAGACATATTCACGTTTTTTGTTGCTGGGTCCATCATAATATGATACGGTGCTCGGTTGATTACTATGGTAGATTTTTCAGGTAATAAAAATCAAGTTTAAACCACTTAACGAAATGCCTTGAATTCATTTCATTGTGGTAATCACTTGAATTTTTTTCAAATGAGGCATAGCTCAGCACCTTCAATGAAACCATTCTCGTTTCCAATGTGGAGAATTATTATTCTCTTCCCAGCTCCTGAAGTGTCTTGAAACATCCCTCTCACGGTATATTTCTTGAATGTGAGCCCTGTACTGAACTCCTCATTCAAAGAATCAATCACTGATTCCTGCCATCCTCGTTTCATTGTGTGGTTTTAGCCACTCCAGATTTCATCTGTACAAAATATATTCTAGCCAGTCAAAGGAAGATGCTTGATGTTTTCTAGATAAGATCGTCTTGATGCTGCAGTAAATGAAGATTGCATAAGCACTGGTTTCAATTTTTCTTACTCCTCTACACAACGTCGATTTAGAGATATCAGGAAAATCAGGCATATTTTCTTTAACACTTCTAGAAGAGCTTAGATTCTAGGAAAAATGTTATTCGTGTAAAAGTCAAATATTGTCTTTCTGACTAAACTTCAGCTAAAACCGTCTAGTTCTATCCCGGGGCATCCAGGTTTTCCTTCATGAATCTACAAATCTTCATTCTCCAGGTTTTCCTTCATTGAAGCTTTGTAGAAGTATCCCTAAACATTGATGTACTTTTACATTCTTAGGATATATTTTGTCATTTAAGCGTTTACCTTCAGTCTTAAAAAAAAGCAGTTGCATTCAATATATAGAAATCACTTGCTCTGATAAAGGTGGGGGCATGGTTTCCAGGATGTTCATTTTTCACATGTAACAATCAGAATGTAACGTGAAAATGAGAGTCACCCATCACCCCTGTTGATTTGCAGGGTATACCGATCACTTTTCTAGTAACTGTCAGTGATTCATCAGCCTTTAGCTGTAACATGTCTGTGCATGACGTGGCAACACCATGTCCAGTGGCTTGACCGGTCGCGTGAGTTACTCATAATTGGCCTGTTAAATTATCATGTGATATAAAATCACAAGTTTTTTATTGCACTTACTGTTTTATAATCTTACTTTATTTTTCATTCTGGTATTTTTTAACCGTTTTGGAAGTTTGTATGACCAGCTATTTTTAAGATTTGCAAGGGTTACAAAAATTACAACAAACAATTTTGCAAAAGAGTAACAATTCTTAATTTGGACATACTACAAAAAACAACCTTCTTCACATGTGGTTAAGTTTCATTGACTTATCTTTAGTAGTTTTTATTAAAAAATGTTTGAAGTTGAGCTTTACACCAAAAGTGCTAACATGTTGTATTCTACCCGCTATAAATATTTTGTAAAGTTTTTAAAAAAAATTTGCATGATATATGATACTATGTAAAATTAAAAAAGCAAAATTTTGGTCTATATGACACAATGAAATCGGATGAGTATTCATTGCTTTTTGAATCTGACAGTAATAACTTTGGCTTAATGTGGAAAATTTTGGTTTCTACGTGCAATTATTGAAATTAACATCAATGCATATGTATGAGAATATTATTGATATTTATTTATAAACTCACGTGTAGCGGAAAATTAGCCTTCATTAAAGTTGCTTTTTTTGCTCATTAACCCCACAGTAAATTAATAGCTATGAATGAGTTGATTAAAATTAACTGTTATAGTGTTTATGAAATTCTCATTTACTTGAATCCCAATATTGATATCACATACAGTAAGTAAAATAATATTGCCACGATAATGAAATCGTCAACGCAAGTATAATGTAATTGAAGCCAGTGCACTCAGTAAATGAAATCATGGAACATACAGAAAAAGAGTACAATGTACATTTTCTGATTGGTATATGATATTTGGAAATTTCCAATATTTAGGGAAGAACACAACGTTTCGACAGGTGTAACAAACTCCTTCAGGCGTACTTACTAAATTAGCCTACGAATTTACAGTTTCTATTAGTAACTTTTTAAATAAGTAGACTAAACTAATTCATGAATTCCAACATTCTACGTCAATCTATTACTTTTTGGCAAATACTGATATATACAAATAATCGCCAATGTTGTTTGTAGTAGTCTTTTTACCAATAGCCAGAGCCAGTGACCCTGCCAAATAGTGAGTTGTAATTACGTCCTTCCATTTTTTAGCCAAAACAATAAAACATCACATACGTACACAGAAATAAACACAACTCAATAAATTAAAAGAATATAAAGGCGCTAACAGCTCAGAAGAAAAACTGCATATGATGGAATCGTTAGATTCTGGTGAATCTGCTAGAAAGATCAGTTCAACATTAAGAGTGGGCCTTAATGCTTGTGAGAACGAGGCCAAACAGTTGGCCAAAATTAAATTAAAACTGTTTATTAATATAGTTTCGGTAATTATACACTTGCACACCACTTCTGAAAATATGATTTCTTGTTAAACAACCACTGTAAGTGACTACAAAATTTACACACGAGTCTTTTAGAATTAGGTTATCAACCTTATTTGAAGAATGTTTAAAATAACAAGCTTGTAATTATAATATAAGGGCAGGAAGTATCTAATATACATTTATAACTTGGGTATTATTAATGTTTGAAAGGTGTCAACTTTATACAGACCACACAATCTTGAATTACGTCATTCACAGAATTAATGTTATCTGTTTTATTTTGCCACCATGTTGATCCGGATAGTCAAGCGTCCATAGTACGTGTAATAATTCAACAAGTTTAAAAGTTTTTTGTGGGAAGGGTTAATAGAAACATTTTTGTAAAGAATCAACTTAAAAGCATTTAAATCAAATCAACTTGTTTCAGGTTCTGCTGGTAACATCATCAAGTCGACCAGACCACTGGATTGTGCCTGGTGGGGGTGTAGAGCCTGATGAAGATCCACGAAACACCGCCATCCGAGAGGTTGAGGAAGAGGCTGGAGTCTTGGGCAAGCTTGTGCGCTGCTTGGGCGTCTTCGAGGTAAGAGTATGTATTGTTCCTCCCTTTTTACTTTTTTTTTCATTTTTATTTATTTTCTTCTGTTTGATTAGCATAATCCTAATGATTTTACATATAAGGAAGACTGAGTAAGAGATAAACTTTGGTCTAAAAAAAAAAATGTTTCACCTGTAGTTAGAGTGCCAACAAACATGATACATTTTGAGGGCTCTGGTAACCTTTTGGAAACTTTTGGATACTTCACTTATAATATCTTTTTTGTAGTTCAATACAATATAAATTAAAACTTCATTCAATAAACAAATCATTTTTAAAATATACAATATTTCAATTTAAATTACAACTTGTAAAGTCTCTAAACCAAAATACAATTTTAATAATAATTTAACAAGCAAATATAAATAAAATAGTATAATACTTTATGTAAGTATGGAAAATAATTTAAACAAAATGAAAACAAAACTAAAACCTTTATGAAGATTATTAATTATACATCAATACAACATCTATTGCTGAACCTACAATTGCTCCCCTAATAGATCTGACGATCCAATTATAAGGGTCGCATAAAATTAATGAAAATATTTCACCTATGTCGGCAATTTTATATATAAGAATCGACAGAACTATTAATTAATTTATATAAGTAGAAAAAAATGTTGCAAACGTTAACTGTAAAGAATACAAATATCCTATAGGCCTATTCAAAAATATTTCATATTATAATATATAATTGGCTGCAATCGCAAATTGAAGTAATTATCTACGGACTTGTTGAAAAGAAGGTCATAATACTCACACAATAAAAAAAGCTTAAAAAAAACTAGACTAAATTTAAAAAAAATTAAATATTATCTGTGATGTGATTTGAGATCATTCGATGAGCTTCATGCAAGATGCTCTGAAAACCGCTGGACTCGTAGCTACATCCACCCCATTAGCTTCAGAATTAAAAAATGCAATTGAAGAATTCAGAAAAGAATTATCTGGTGATTATGGTAGTGTTCTGCCTTTGTTGTGGTGGTTTGTCTAGGCCATATCAGTGATATACAAGTGTGAACTAGACTCATATGTTGGGATCTAGAGCACAGTTATTTAAATATTATATGGTACAGTTTAGTTGAAAATAGTAGAATATGTTTTAAACTGTTGTATTGATAGATTTACTCTATGGCAACCAGTTTACTCATTCATAAGGTTAATAATAGTTCTGTGGTTTCAAGTCATGTATTGCATTAAATATATCAACTTGTTCAAGAAACTTTCATTGTTTTTTTATATTTACTTTAGTTTGGTAATAAAATGGCTCTCTTTTTCAAATTAATAGTAGTTATTGAGATAGGCAAATAGGTATGAAATATAATCTAAATATAGATCATTGCCATCTCAATTCTGTTGCAAAATTCCTAAAAATGTTTTAAAATCCATTTACTAAAGGCAAATAACAGTTTTTTTAACATCTGAAACAGTGCTTTTTTCATTTGAATTTAGATTTTACTTAAAACATCTTATCTAACTACCAACTTAATTATTTAAACAAGCTATTTGCCTTTGTATTATTAAGCTATTGTTGACAAAATTTTTAACAGAGAAAAATAAATTTTATAAATATTTTTAAGCTGATTTTATTAATAAGCCATTTTTATAAAAATTATTACATAAATTCCTCTTTGTTGTTCTTTAATGATACCTTATGCTGACTAATTAATCACGAGAAAGTTTCATCATTGCACATAGAAAACCTGCTTTGTTTTACTCATTGATGTAAAATGTAATTTCAAATAACGTTCTTAGTTACCATATTATGTACTTGTAGAAATTAGAATATGTGTACAAGCAGGTATATCGAGTTTAATATCATAGGACCAGAGGCATTAACAAAGAAATGTGGCTATCTTGTACAATTGTTTGTTGTATCTCATCATGAAGTTTGTTGTAAACCTACATAATATGCATGTTTACAGCAAACTGCATATTATCTGAGATAAGTAAAATAATCAGAGCCATTTACACTCAACTCACTTGCAGCTCAATGGTAAAATGTCACATTCTTTTTTATGGTGTATTTGTTTGATTTAGGGATGTTGGTGAACATTTTTAAAATAAATATTTAACATTAAATTTTAAGTCCCACCTGACATTTTTTATACTATTTCAGAAAAATTATTATAAAAAAGTTGTATGTTTAAAAAGTTCAAATAAAAAGTATAACTTCAAATTGTAGTTATGTAAAATTCAATTATTTATTAGTTATAACTACATGTATATGTATAACTGGTGACTAGTTGTTATAGATATACTTTTTTACGTATAAACCTGGCATAATTTATAACTTACGTAAATCCCATTACATGCTGGAATTGCTTACATGTTCTTCAAGACAAGACATTGATGGATATTAATAAAAAATTAACCCTTTGATGTACATAGTATATATCAGGGTCTATTAACGCAAAAATACCAAGTCACCGTCTGTGTTGAAAGGGTTGAAGAGTCTTAAGGAGTGTGGCCAGGTACAGGGGTCGTCAGTTTGAATCCAGTTCGGGCTGGTACTTTCTATACAACTGTGTAAAGGCTTTGGTCTGTGACATAGTTGGAGTAGAACTCTACCTTAAATAAATGGTGTCCAGCAGGAAGAGTGAAAGTTGATGAGATCGGTGATTCTATTATAGTTGTATAGAACAAAAACTATTTTGATGCTTTTTATTTTGATAAGAACAGGAGGAGGGGGGCACGTTTTTCTTGTTCATTTCCAATTGGCTGTATTTTTTATATTTATTTTTAATATATTATTTATAAAAAGCATTAAAAGATGGGTCTTAAAAAATAGGCATTAAAATAACTGGAAAATGCATACAATGAACATTTCAATTAATAACTAAGCAATAAATTTAGAACATTAAAAGTCATACATTCAAGGGTTATTATACTTATTAAATGTTTACACATGTATTGTAAAGCAAAATAATAATGAATATGAATTGCCGCCCATTGAAAACAAAATAGTGATCTACATTTACATATAAAATTAATGAAGAGCATATTGCATTCATCTCCAGAATCTAAAGAATCTAATTTTTTAACATTTATAAACTTCAAACCATCTTGTATCTGTTCAATTTAGTTTAATTGTAACATTGTAAGTTTCCTTCATTATTGATCTTCCAGTTGGTTTTTTATGATGGAGAATCATCACCATGCACAGATTATTCTGGTCCATGCAGGGAGTAATTCCTTTTGTAAAATTGTTGTTAGTAAATTTGTGTACTAGTGCTTCTTTTGGCTATTATTTATGAACTGAAATAAAATGCATACACTGATTTCGTGTTGGCAATGGATTAAACAAAAGCTAGTATCTTGGCAGGAGTTGGGTGTATGACCTGAAAAAGGTCTGTTAAAAGTGTTTACAATGCTTTTAGGCAGCAATCTTACCATATTTGATTCGAAGAACTACACAATTTGTTTTAAGTCTAAACTCTTCTGATTGGATGTGTAGTTGATTTTTTTACTTAAAGCTGAAAATTAGTATAATGGAACTTCTTTAATCCAGCGCCTTGTAGACCCAGTGCCTGCCAGATTAAAAAGGCTCCTGGACTATTGAGGTTTTTACGTAAATTAAGGGTAATAAATAAATTTACAAAATATTAGCAAGAAAAACAATAATATTATTATAAAATGAAGCTATACAAAATTGTAGATATAAAATCACATAATGACATAGAATGAAGTTAAGAGAAGTATACTGCACTTATAAAAGTTGAGTACACTACAACAAAAAGTCCGATGGAATGGTAAAATTTTAAAATTTAGTTTTGATAAGGCCTGCCAAATGCAATTTAAACATTTATTCTGCTTGTGAGGCATATATAAAATAATTTAAATATATACATAAATGAATGACAGTTATCAGCCTAATCAAAGAAAAATAGTATGATCTCATAATAATAAATAAACTAGTGCAGTGGAGACCTTCCAAATATCCTTGATTTACATTGCATTTGTCAGCAACTGCTGATTACGAAAGTAGTGGAGTGTGTACGTAGCATTGTGATTTTGAAGGCGTTTTTTTTTTTTTTTTAGTTTTCAGTTGATACAAGCGATGCCAGACTAAAGTAAAACTATGGTCTAACAAAAGTGTTTCTGTGTAGTATTAACGAAAGTGGTCTTTGCTTAACATTGCAACAATATTGGTATTGATAATAAGAAAAAATAGTTTGTCCAATTTTGTATATACAAATTTCATATATTTAAGAAGCTTATTCACTAATATATTTATATTGGACTCATTCTTCTAATTTAAACATTTCAATTGCATAGTAATGGTGATACATTTTGTATGGTAAATGGAATGGACTAAAGTGAAAGATGATCGCCTGTCATTATGTAAACGTAAGTCTCATGACAATATGTAAAAACATTTTAACCCTTAGAAGTTATGTTCAATTATTTTAATAGGTAATATGTCGTAATTTATAAACTTTTTAAAATTAAAAAAATGTAAATCTGGTAATATTATTTATAAAATTTTTAGTCAAAACACTTTTAGGGTATATGGATTAGACCGTTGATAAGTACAAAGCCAGTAACCCTGGAAGGTAAGAGATCAAAGGGATAGATGGGATCGTTCAATGATCGAGGACAGCCAGCCAAGTCCTTCCTATAAATAGACCTGAGTGATAGAACTGTAATTACAGAGGTAATTGTTTACCCGTGGGTACAGAATAATTGTCACTTTGTAGGGGGGCATGTGATTACACCGCAGAGACTGCTGAGGGATTTTAATTACAAACTATGCGGGATATCTTTCCCAGGTAATTGTTTACCACTAGTGTAATTAGATTCATCTATACCAATAAGACTAAACGTTAAATTTTGGCAATGATTGTTCTAAAAAAGGAAAAATTTGTTTTGTAATGTGAACTTTAGTAGTAAAGACAATAATATTGGTATAACTGATTGCATTTGAACATTTTCTTTGGAAATATAATGGTTTAATTAAGCATGAGCCATTGTGAAACACGTGTTTTTTACATCACAGTAAAATTTGGTTTGGTTCTTTTGGAAGAAGTGAAATGGAACGTAATTTCGTTTATGACTTATATTGAACCAGTGTAGGGTTTATTTGGCACTGCTAGGCTTCTTTGAAACCATTTATTCGGCCAACTGACTCAGCCAAGTACGATCTCATCCACTTAAAAAAACACCTGTGCATTTATTTTAAACTCTGTTCGACTCTCAAAGTGGTAGTCGAAAAGCATTCTGATGGATATAATGTTTTCGTGATTTAATGCACTTCTTTGATAGTTGTAAATTTCTCTAGTAATGTACAATGGAACCATTCCAGTAAACAAGTTTGGATGTATGGTTTCACAGTAGTTAATCTGAATTTAACTCTTGACGATCACATCTTCACCATCAACGGGCATATTTTTCACAATTGATTTTTATATTTATAATATTCACAAACAATTAAATAAATATAATTCACAAACAAACTCGGGCGTATCATTACAACTTAGAAAAATGTCATGTAATGTTTTTCGTGATTGTAACATAAGAAATTAATTTATGACAATACTCTTAAGGGGAAAAGGCCTCTACACGGTTTAACATGCGTTTAAATGGGAAACAATACACTATTCATGTACCTGCTGACCAAAAAACTACTAAGCCTATTGGGATGATTTTTTTTACACTTGCTAAGGACACATAGAAGTAACTTTGGGCCCACTTTCAAAACAAAATACAAAAAAATAAAAAATAAAAAAATAAATAAATATTTTTTAAAAAAAAGTTAACTTATAATAGTATACAATATTTTTTTAAAACTATTTTCTGTAAACCAAATTTATTTATTTTGGGTACACAGGTTCCCATACATATAATAAACATCCACAAAAAATGTTAAGTCTTCATCTTACTCCAAACTTGAAATACAGGTACATAAACACTCAAATAAGAAGTTTCGGAAAATCCCTCCGAAAGAAAAACAATAACATCAAATTTACTTGTAAAAATCTCCAGCACCATATTGAGGCTCTGCCTCTTGATCCTGGTCTTCTTTTTTCCTTTTTACTTGTCTTTTCTTTACTCTGGCTTCTTTGGTGACTTCTTGGGAAGCTTTTTCAGCTTTTTTTAGCCGGATGACATCAATTTTACGCAGTCCTTTGTAAGTGTTTTTTCCTGCTTCTACCCCCATTTTCTCAAAAACTTGTAATTTGGCAATTGCACCATCATTAAATTATATAACTGCATCTAATACTCCACATTTCAGTGTATTGTAGCCTACAAACACCCTTTTTGGGATTCTTGACCATATTACATGATTTAGACTTTCGTTAGGATTTTGTGTCCTTCCATGAAGACATTTTTGTAACAGTTCATCTTTAGATAGGTCCCTAAATATTTGTTTTATGTGGAGCATTACTGCTACTGGCAGTGAGCTTTTATGTACATAATCTTCCCCAGCTGCTTTTGCCTTTTGGTATTTACACCAAGAATCAATTCCCTTTGGGCAAAGTTCGTGTTGGGGGTTTTCGTCACTTGAAATCTTGTGAAAGTAGAGTGCCCATATAGCAGTTTTCATTCCTTTTAGATTATCCACATTCCTCCTAATGGCTAAACCATAGTAGGTCTGTAAAAGATCAATTTGAGCATCAGTTAGCCTACCTTTTCCTGATAAGCCTTTTCCATCTTCTAGTACAATGCCTTTAGATTTAGCCTTGAGACGACGAAGTCTAGAACCCATCCATTTCTGAATGTGGCACTAGGTCTCAGATCAGTTGTATTATTATTATAGGTTATTATTCTCCAACAACAACAACAACACAGATGTTCTGAATAAAAAAAAGTACATAGAGTATAACATATGTGATTTATAACAATGTTACAGTATACTATATAACAAAACACTGTGTAGAATCGCTCTGTTCTACCTCAGTCAAATTCAATGTAGGACTTTACAAAAAAATATATATAAAATCTGTCTTTAATATATGTAAATAGTGGTATATATTATTGTTTTCAGGAGAAAACAAGGAATATTTATATGTAAAAAAACAAAAGCTTGTATTTTTAAGGTTTTTGGCGACCTTCTCCCCTTAATTCGGTTAGAAATAGTGTGGCTCTATGAACAACTGGTATAAGTCTGTCTTTTGGTTTCATTCTGATATATTTTTAGAAATCCTGAATTATTTTAAGTATACTGATATTGGAGTACTGTTTCTGAACAGTTAGTATTTTATTTCTTACAGTATTTTAATTCAACAGTAATCAAGCAGAACTTTTTTAGGTGAAATTATTTCCTGGAATTGTTTTGTGCAACTATCAGTCTTCGTACTATAAATTTGTACATACTAAATAGAAATCTTAAGTGAAGCATTGACCCTTACATATGACTAGTACTCATCAGATTTACATCAAACCTGATGACGATACTTAAATACTAATTGGTCAGTAGTGTAGTTGGTTAAATAAAACCTAGCTTCATAAGCTAAAGTTCTCAGTTTGATCCTAATCAGAGTTATAACAAATTTTGAAAAGGATCAGCTGATAACTACCGGCTGTTCTTTTGTCTTTGGTCTATTAATTCACAACATTTGTAAGGAATGGTCAGCATTAGTTTGTAACAATGACTAAAGTTGCTAAATATCAAAAAACTGAATTACCAATTTTAACATGAACCTTACAACCTTGTCGAAAGTTTATAGCTCTTTAAAATTGTATATGGGCCTCTGGGATGTCAGCCTACAATTCATAAATCTGAATGCAATTAGCCGTGCCTTCAATATTCTGCACCTTTTTTTTATAATTTGTGAGAAATAAGTATGTAATGAAGATAGGTAAAAATTTATTTTATATTTATAAATAGATGGAAAAATGAAAATGAGGTGTGAAAATAAATTTGTAAATAATCTCTACATTTTTATTTCAAAAGATTCATTGAATAGCCCTTAGAAATAACTGTAAAAGAACATTTTTAAAACTAAAGTAGTACGGTAGTCATTCTGTGGGAGTTTTATTTAATGATTTGGAAAGACTTAACTCTGTATGTTACTATTTTTAAAATAGTCCACAGTTGTAAATGCTGTTAATTTACATCCTTATTATGTCAATTTCATTTATGTCACTTTCCTTTTCTTCAGTTTGTCTTTATTAATTTCTTATTATCGATGCACACACCATCTGACCACGAAAGACACCATCTGAGGCCTTGTGACATGAGTGTGTTTGTGAAGAACTTGTCAGTATTCTGTTGGAATGTCACCTAATGTCATGTATGGTAGTTATGTTTACACAAAAGTATTTCAGTGGAAGCCAAGGACGGCTCGTAAATTGATGTGTGTAAAAATAGCCTCATGTCTGGTCCAAACTGCCCACCATTGTAAGGAGACAATACACCCGCTCACATGGCCGTGCCAGACCTTTATCCTCCTTCATACCAATTTTCTAATTGTTCTCAATTCTTCTTCAACATTATAATTAAAAATGTTTAACCTACTTGTACAAGTTTTTATATTGTCATAATTTACAATACTTAACACAAGCTTACGACAGTCATGCAAGATGGAGCCTTAAGTAAATACAAAACTGTTGCTCGATGTGATTTGAAAAAGAAGCCCAGTAAGCAACTGCGACATCTTTATTTAGCCAGCAAGTACTGAGTTTAATAAAATTACTATCAAACTTCTCTCATGATAAGGCAGTAGAAATCCAAAAAGTTTTTATGATTGTAACTTATTTTATAAAACTAAAGACGTCTTTGTTGGATATCAGAAGGGGTGAGATGTGAATTTGAGTAGCTTTATGTTGGAATAATTTTTGTGTAACGCTCAATTAAAAGTACGGTGAAGAATACATCATATTGGATACGGGTGAAGAAATTTTAGAATAACAATAGTGTTGTCAGTAAAATTACTAAATAAGTGTTTTTTTTTTTTTTTTTTGTCAAAAAAGTGATTTTTTTCAATTGGTTCATACTAATGGAGACATGTATCATGTGACCTTGTCATGGTGTGAAATGAGGAGTTAAATAAAATCTTTTCTAAAAATATTAACAGTACAGTTGAGTCCATATGATTGAAACTTTCAATTAGGGACTTCAACTTCAAACTCAAACTTGAAAGCATATAACAGCTGGTTCATTATTTATATTGAGTCAAGAGAAATATTAAACTACAGTCTGCCAAGTTATTTTTGTAAATAAAACTTTAATACAAAGTTGATTTAGTAAAATACAAATTTACATAAATAATATTACTCCATCACATTTTATTTTTACTTAAGATAAATATTACGATTCACTTTGCAAAATCAGTAATATATATTTTTCCTTTGTGGGTTAGTCCTAGTTCAAAGATTGAAAAGATTGTTATTTGGCCATTCAATAGATTTAGAACATGTTTATTACAACTATTAATAAAAATAATAATATTTTGATTGCACATATGTATAAACAAGTACAAAGTTACATGATACTGGTGCATTTTCAAAATATAAATAAAAATAAAGTAAAAATCAAGTAAAATGAAAAGGCTATAAATAAAAAAAAGAATAAAACAGCACTCCTTATTTTAGTCCAAACTGTTTAAGCAAATCTTCATCTAGTTTTTGGCAAGCATTTGCTGTTAAATTATATTTGTTTTTAAAATTTGTTGATTAAGGCGAGAGATATGGAGAGGTTGTTTTACGACTTTTTCTTAACTCTCCCCGGTGATAAAGGTCGATGCATCGATCTTTTTACGTCCGCTCAAGTGATAAAATACGATGTGTCAACCTTTTTGTAGTGTTGCCGTAAAGCGCTTGTAATTCGGTTATGAAATTCAATATCTACCTAATTTTTTTTTTTAAGAACAAGTTTATATTGATGCCTGGTTTTAGTATACAAGGTCAGCGGAACGGAATGGAACAGCTGACAAACTTTAGTGTTTTCATGGAATGGCTGTATTGTTGTCAGTCAGTTGTGTACCTGTGTACGTTGTGTTGTTGTTTAGTTACTTATCCTAATTTTTATTAGTTTTTATAAGTAAATGAATAATTATGGCTGATAATCTTAGATCCGACGATATTAGAGATGCGTTAGGTGATCCTATTACCGAAAGTGATAGTAGTGATATAGAAGATTTATTAGACTTTGTAGATTTATTCTGAGTAGAGTAGAAAAATTGTGAAGTGTATATAGTTAGATTTAGTGTTATAACTTTTTTATTTATTGCAAAAAGTGAGTACATTTTTTATATGTTACAGCAAATAATATTTCCTACAAATTGTGTATTTTGGAATAGTTTTTTGGTTGGTTGGAACTTTTGTGGGGATAGTCCAAACTTTATAAACTTGTTTGCGATGACAAAAAAAATGTGTACAAGGTCATATAAAGATTTTGTAATTCAAAGGAAGATTTTGTTTCTTTTCATATTATTATAGTACACTCTTTTCTGATTACAGGGATGTATAATATGTCATGTTTTGGTAATTTACAATTTTTTATAAATGTTTTAAAAAATGCTCGCGAAATGTCCAATTATGGCTTATCATTTACAGGCTTTATAGTGGACGCTCGGAGGGTTAAAATAAATTAGAAATAAAAAGGCCAAGAGCGCCACTGTAAGTCTATATATATATATATATATATATATATATATATATATATATATATATATATATATGTATATACACACACACACAATCAAAATTTGCTGTCCAAATTAAAATGAATTGTATTGAATAATATTTCACAGTATAACAAGTTGCTGAAAAATGTTTAAATTTGGTAGAAAAATAATTAAAAGAGTGACTTGGTAGATTCTCTGTAAATATGACCTCAGAACGTAATAATTATGAACAGTAGTCATAATCCATTGTTTAATATTATCATTTGCCCACATTTTTTGACAGTTGATGTTTTAAGTGTAAATAATTAAAATAAATATATTTATCATGTTCATAGTAAAAAAACACATTTTTATAGTTTCCAGGTATTTTTTATGAAAAATAATGTATTTAAAATTCATTTTATATTCAAGTATTCATAACAGTTCTTTTATAGTACTAGTAGTAGTTTTAAACTGAAGGTTTAGTAAACAGGTAATACATGTATTTATTTATCACGAACATACAAAATACCTAACCAGCTTATCAATGGGTACTTTCAAGTTAATTTTCACAATTTAAGTTATTAAAAATTTGTTGTTGGTAATAAATCAAAAAGCAACTATATAGTTAGTATTTAATGCCATGTGAAGAATAAATTATTGTGTTTCTCAGACAACTATTTATAATGTGTGATTGACTGTTTTGACAGTTGAATCAATGTATTGATTGTTTATCACTGGAGCAGAAATGAAAGAAGTTTTCTATCAACTGTATGATATTGCAACTCTCAAGGCCAAATACTAACTAATAGAAATGTTGTGTTTGTAAACAAGATGACAGTTGTTAGCAATCAGCATTAACTCTCTCGTAGTAATTATTTGAAGTTTAAGATCATAATCATTACTTTATATTATCATATCGTTTTGAATTATATTGAGATATATGTTAATACATAACAATTAGAGATATGTCATAAAATTAAGTAATGATAAACCAAGTCTCTTAATACTTTTAACTTCTTTGTTACTTGCAGAATGAACAGTCCAAGGTAAAAATCAAGAACTAAAAGGTAATCGAAGAACCATTCTTAGTTCTTCCTCTTCGGGGGCTATATTTATATTTTTTATAAATAATAATTAACATTTAGCCTCAAGCTGCCAGTAATTCAATATATGTTTGTGCCTGTCATAAACCATAGGCACTTATATTTGGATGTTTATAATGTAAACATGTATTACTTGTTATTAAATATTTGTGTATTTAAATAATTTGTCAACCTCGCCAATCAAGTTCTGTACAGAAGCCAAGATATTGTACAAATTTATAAGAAAAAAGTTAAATCAACAAAACTTATTAGAAAATATATAAGAAATTGGGTTAAATAATTTTACAATACTCTTCTCCAACAAACTCGTTCTTAATACGTTTTCTATATAATTCAATTCAAGAAAAATTACATCCTGTTTCAGAATGCAGAACGCAAACATCGCACAGAAGTGTTTGTTATGATCGTCACTGAAGAGCTGGCCGAATGGGAAGACGCTCAGAGCATGGGTAAATTAAAAAAACAAACACTCATCTGTGCAATTTGAAATTCATCATTAATACATTTGCTAGATATTAAAAGCGTTTGGAATAGTTAAGATATGTTGTACTGTTCTGTCACATGTAAACAAAAACATTCAAATAAGTAAAAGACAACTACTATTTTAATATCACCTTTCATTTGATATCTTATCTAGTGACTCCTCATATCTAATGGATCTGATTGTTTAGTATCATGTGACCCTCAACTAAATGCTGTTAATGACTGAAGCTCTTAAAAGTTTTGCATTATCTAGCTTTTTTATTATTTCAAGATAATTAGTTTGATTTTGTGTCATGTTCATTTCGTATCAGTCAATGAGACTCGGCCATTTAGAATGCGACTTACTTGAAGTACTGGTGCAAAACAGATACACATTGTAGTGGAATAGAGATAGAGCTTTACTTTTTCTCCAAAATTAATAATTATAACAATAATATACACTTGTATAATAGATCTACAGAAAAGCACTGTTACAGAAGTTAAACTCTAATGGGAGCTTGGCAATGTAGAACAGTCTGCTGCTGAAACCCTTATACATGTTAAAAACCAACGTACAGGTCGCGATCTGTCTGTTAATTTTAGCAATTGGACTTGCATTTTTTGTCAAAAACTAAAAAAGTATTGAAAATAAACATTTATTTAAAATGTGAACGTAAAAAAAGAGTTTGTGTTAATATAACCATAGGGATATGATATATTAATAAAAATAATCCTGTTTATGATAAAAATGCATTCCAGCAAGCAGAACCATCATCCTATAAATGTCAATAGAATGCCCCCTGAAAAGCACTACCTATACTAAACATTCTTTCAATGATTGAAATTTACTGGAAGCATAATTGATTAGAATCCTGAGAGAGGAAACCATTGTCAAGCAAATATTGAATCAAACCAAGACTTCTCCAGTATATTTAACTCCTCATAAGATTTGAACATTTTTTGTCAAAAATTTAAGGGGTTTTTTTTACTTAAAATCAACATTCATTAATCAAAAATATTTTTGAGCAGCCAAATCTATCGTTTACAATTACTGAATATTAGTGCAAAAACATAACGCAGGAATATTCATATATGTAATATTTTGTTGTTGAACAATTCTATTGGTCGTGTTCAATGACGACTTCATACTTTGTTGAAAACAAGATATTTAGTAGACAAAAATGTCACTAAAAAGATATTTAGTAGTAGTACATACTGTACGTGTACTACTACTAAATTGTCCAGTACACACCAGTGGGTGGGTCAATACCACTGTACGTGTAATGTGTATGGGCGAGTGGGTGCGTCAATACCACTGTACGTCTTGGAGTGAGTAAGAAGGTAAATACCACCGTACATGTTTGGATGGGCGGGTGGGTCAGTACTACTGTACGTCTTGGGGTGTGTAGGAACGTATAATTAAAATAGGAATAAAGTAGCAACTTTTTTTATAATTTCTATTGCTTTGTGATTTCTTAAACTGTTAAAACTAAGAAAACTCCTTAACTACTATTACTAACTATCAGATTTGTCTATGAAATTTGTAATTTATTTAGGATTATTGCATATTTTTGAATGTAAAATAATATTATTGCCTATTTGAGTGAACATTTTATAGGAGACATTTTATCAATCGATGTGAATACCAAACTCAAATTATTGTCAGTTAGCAGATATTTAGTTATTTTAAATGTAAACAGGGTGTCCACATTCTGGAAAGTCAGGGAAATGAACAAAAACTCTGGAAAGTCAGGGAAATCTGCTCCAGTGATGTATTTGAGGGGACTGTTTTATGCTGTAGTCGCCGCAACCTCAACTAACTTTACATTTTTCTAATTATGTCATACAATTTAATTAAAGTGGTGGTCAATAGGGCAATATCTCCTATATGTTCTTATAATATTATCCAATGTTGAAATAAGTATTTAAATGTAATTTTTCATCATTTGTAAAATTAATTTTGTGAGACTAATATATATTTACTTATAGGTTTCCTTTTTGTAAGTGTTCATAATTAAAATATTACCATAGTAGCTTCATAGAAATTTATTTATATTTTCAATAAAATGTTAGTAAAAAAAGGAGGCAAAAATAAAGGGAGAGGGAACTTGTCCAGCTATGGGTATGGAGGAGGCTGGGTTTTCTTGTTTCTTTCTTTTATAATGTTTATTTACACTGTTCAATAGTATGATTAATATCTCCAGAATAATCATTTTAATGTAATGCTTAAAATACAACACATTTAGACTATAATGCATTTTTAAAAAACTGCGACAGTCAGGGAAAATCATCTGGAATGGTCAGGGAAAATTGTGACAAATTTTGTGTGGACACACTGGTAAAGTAAGTTGTTAATTTAATTAGTAAAAAATAGTTGAAAAACATCAAGGTGCCAACTACTTCCCAAGCAATGTGAAACAGGTCATGAAATTGTTATTGTCACTCATTATTCAAGTATGAATCAGGAAACAGTTTTATCACCAACTAACTCTACAAAGTACTGTGAGTTACGAGTATTAAAAACACAAATAACTACTTGATATGTATTAGAAGAGTAAGGCAGGATCCTGTTTTATAGTTAGAAAGGGCAATCAATATACAGGGTGATTGGCACTTGGTGTTTAAAATTTTACTACATGCTGTATTTCGAGTGAAACAGTGGTTTTAGTAATGTTCTGTTCAAATTTCTCTTTAAATAGCGATTTTTAAAGATTTTTTTACGAAATTAGTGACTTGTGACTAACAAAGTCAGTTTTTCCTAAAATAATCCTAATAAAATACTCAAAAGTGTGATATATTCTTAAAGAGTGTTAAATTTCCATCAGAATAAACTATTTTGCGTTATGATTGATTGCCTTTAATTGTGGTTTGTGGTGCTTGAAAGTACAAAATTTATAAGTTTTACAAATTCACTTCTAACTTTAAGAGAACTTTTCGTTAACAAAAAGCGAATGTTAAAGGTATCAAATTATCGTTAAAAGTTCTCTAATAAATCCTTCTTTATTTAGTACATTGGACTTTTAAAGAACGTTTTCCTTGGTTGACATAACTTTACGTTTTTGTAACTGAAAACACGGGTTTCAATAAATTATTTTGCCTTGCTTTTAAATTTAACGCCGTTTAAGAATATACCACACTTTTGAGTATTTTATTTAGATTATTATAGGAAAAACTGACTGTTAATCACGTCACTAATTTAATAAAAAACATTTAAAGATTGCTATTAAAAAAAAGAGAAATTTTAATAAAAAATTTCTATAATTACTGTTTTACTCCAAACACCATGTACAATAACTCAGTACAAATTTATAGATGGTTACAAATTAATCCACTTATAATAATTTTCTAGATACAAATAATAGAAATATAGCATTCAAATAACTTTTAAAAGATATATAAAATAGTTGAAATTAAAATTTATTGGTTTTTATTGAAAATTTAATAATTTGAATATAAGTTTTAACTTGATTATCAGTAAAATCTTTAATATGATGTCAAATATCCAATTATGTGTGGAGTACTACACCCAACTAACAACAGAAAGTCCAAGCAAGTGTGACCAAGAGTCAGATTGGGAGCGATAACCCACACTCGTTGAACAAGCAGCACTGACCCTAGCCACTCACTGCCTCCACACAGCAGCTGTTCTATTCACAAGTCAAGTAACATCACCTGCATCAACGTTCCTGGTGTATTATTTCTATCTATTACAAACTTTGAGACTTATCTATTCAAGGAATAAATACGGTCAATATTACATTGATTTATATTTTTCATTTATTTATTTATCTTTTACTTTACACAGAATAACACACAGCTTGTTGAATACTTAACTCTCTACCATATTCTGCTAACTGAGAGAGCAACTATGGTAATAATGTAAAGAACAATATAAAATCAGTGCTTATTTGTATAATGTAATCCAACTAATATAACCTATAATAATAATAATTCAAAACAATAATAATAATGATAGTAACAATAATAACCATGAAAAAATCAACAGCACAATTAATAAAAAGGAAAGAAAAATAGATTATATTATTGATTTATATGTTATTGATGAACTTACTGTATTATTATCAAGGCTCCCTGATCTTTCCTGAACTCAGATTTATCTTTGATCAAAACAAGTATTGTAATAGCTTTATTACCTTACAAATGTGTTGTTATTTAAAAACTGAAAGGCTTCACTAAATTTAAGAATTCCTAAATTTAAGGCTATACTTGTCAAGAATTCTTTACGGTTCCTATCCACAACAATTGATTGGATAGGTTCTGATATAGGATTTAAAACTTTTATTTTATACATATTTTAATCAAATTATTGGATAGTAAATAGTTTATTTTTACAGTTTCTCAAATGTGTGCACAAATTTCATTCAAATTATATCCCTTGAACTTGCCCTTTTTATGTGTGTAGGGGGGAGGGGATTTGGTTATCTGATTAACTGTACATCATCCAGTAAAATTCCCATGAAATAATCTTAGATTTTTAGATGAATTCTATGTGTTTACGTCTATAGCAAATGTTGCTCAAATAAATAGGAAGTTGACAAGTGTAGCACAAAAAGAAATAAAAATTAAATTTTCATAAGTTCAGATACAACAAAATCAATTTACAGGCATCTTTTTGATGGGTCTTCAGGTATAAAATAGATGTACGTAACGTTTAATATAAAAAATGGTTGCCATCAACGTGGACACTACTAGAGAAGTCTGGTGTGTCCATGTTGGATTGTAATCAAGGTTCAAATGTTGTGTAGGGAAGAGAACTGAGTGTCAGACTTGTCAGTTATCTGAAAATCAGACCAACACTACGTGGTTCGGATTCCACGTAAAGCTGAAGGTCCTATAGTTGTCCTGGCTATTGTGCTATTAATAAATAGTCCTTTCTGAGCCAAGTCGAACTCAGATAGTAACAATGACTACACACGTTCATCTACACTCATTCACTCCACATATTTGCCCCTACCTCTAGGATCAGCGTCTTGGAAATGAATAATAATGTGATAACAATTTATATTTATGCAACTCTTATCAGAAGTTGTATATTACAGTAATACTTTTAAGAATCACACTACAGCTTTTGAAAAAGGACCATATTATATCTATATGACAAAATTTAACTAAATGATTTCTTAATTAGTATTATAACTGTGGAAAGAAATTACAGACAAATGAAATTAGAAGAGGTAAAAATATTACGGTGCTGGATTCTGAAAACAGAAGGATTCATAGTGATATACGTACTTAAGGTAAATGGGTTTTCTGAATTTATACCAGTACTTAAAAAGAATCCAAAATTTGGCAAGTGAAACAGTTTTTAAAAACAAAACTCCGGCTTAAAATGGTTCAGTTAAAGATAAAATACTATTTTAGGAGGTGATATCTGTACTGAACAATGCGTAGCCACATTAAAGGACATTGGTGTGTGAAGTTAATGTGAAAGGCTGACATTAGATTAGGTCATGTGATGTACAACTGGGCATAGAGCAAAAGCAACTTGTGATGTAGAAGTATTTAGTCAAGTGATTTGGCAAGTAGCCTTCTGTGCCCCTCCTCTGCCTTGGTCTCCGTCTTTACAAAGATATATACGTTCAACAGCTGGCACCTCTGCAATATTCAATTTAGAAAATATTTACTTATTTCAATTTCTGTGTTTTCAATAATAACTAAGACAATCAGTGTAACATAAGACTATTTTCAGATAATATCAAAGAGACAGTATAGAAAGGACTGGCTGTCTTGTAGGAAACCAAACTAACATAAGTATGTGAAGTAGTTGATTCTTTGCAATCATCAATTTAGACCATATATTATATAGTAGTCAAGTAATAAAAATATCACAAATAATGTTTACATAAATAAAAATAACAAATACATTAGCAAAGTGAAACTGATAAACACTATTTCAATAGAGTTTGTGCAAATTAAAGTACATAATTCTCCAGTAAAGTAAAAACTCAATTTAATGGACTAAATGGGGTAGGCCCTAGTCTGTTAAAGCCGATTGTCCGTTAAATCAGAATGAATTCACTCCACGCCGTTACAAATTATGTACACAACTTGCTCAAAACTAATTGTGATGCTGCAAGATCATTGTTAACTAAATAATTAATCAAAAATACAAATATATATTGTATAAAAATTGTTAACCCATAAGGATATAGGGTTTTAGGATATACTGAATAATAATAACTGTTTATGGAATATTGAAATTGCCTTAGAAAAACCACACATTTTATAAATAAATTTCTGTTAAAACTTCCTTCAGTGGGGGGGGGGGGTACAGTATATAACAATTTAGATGGTTTAATATTACTGCAAGCTGTCTGTTGAATCTGAAGTCCGTTAAATCGGGGTCTGTTAAGTTGAGGGTTTCCTGTATTACAACAAATAAAAACATAAGCCTAAAAAACCCAAATATTTTTTGTATGCGACCATTAGTTGAAAATTAATTTCAAACAACAGGTGCAGTCCATCAGGAATTAACCTTGATAACAGATGTGGCAAGACAGAACCCTAAGTTACTCTACTAAATAAATTGATGTCTGGATGTCCAAATCAAGCAATAATAGAAAATTTATATTATTTTACAGGTTGATACAGGTTATCTAAATATATAAAAAGACAAATCCTGACTCACTCACTGATTCAACATCGCCCAGCAAAAACCATTAAAGATAGAGAAATGAAATTTAGTACATTTGTGCCCTAGAGGTTCAGTAAGAAAGGATTTTTCGAAATTCCATTCCTAAGTGGTACAAACAGCACCTCAAATTTCCTTTTTTCCATAAGAATAATATTGGGTTTTAGTAAATTTTTTTTAGAATGTAGTAATTTTGTAATATTGGGGGAAGTAATTGTAAAAGAATAGTATTGGGTTTTAGTAATTGTAGTTTTTTTAGTATTTAGTAGTAAATGATTTTAGTAAATTAATAACAGCGTTTTGGTAAATAAATAAACATGTTTATTTTGTATGTTTGATATTATACTATTGATTCATTACAAGTTTAATCTTCAGCTGTTAAAACAAAAATGAAATGAATACGTTTGAAATAGGCTAAGTAATACCATTGGGTGTTTATACTAATAAATAGATAGCGACGCAAGTAATGTAAGTCATTTAATGTAAATACATTTAATATTATAATTTTACGTTATACAGTTAATCTAATATTATTTTTAGTCAAATGCCAAGGCTGAAGGCCAAGGTGTATCGAGCGCAGTGAGAGTCGGGGTTGGTACGCCAAGCGTGTAGAGGTGTCCCCTAGTTATTATATTAATACAGGTTCAATTTTAAGCAACTACATTACTTAAGTATAGTTTATATTAATTAAAGTACAGAATTCTCTGGTATTATAAAATAAAAACAGAAACACTTAAAAATTCTATCACTTAGTTTAGGACCATTAGTTAAAAATGATTTTCAACTGACAAGAGCAGGCCATTGGTAATTGAACCTGGATAACGTGTAGCAAGACAGAGCCCTAAGTTAATTCATATCCGGATGCGCAAATGAGGCATGTGCCTTAAACTGTAGACGTTATGCATTCTTCAGACTCTCCAAGCATGACTAGTTTTTAAGTGCAAGAAACTCATAATATAAATTAAATAATTAAATGTTTCTTGCATGGGTAAACTATTTTGCACATCTTTATGAATCCTATGTTTGACTTACCTTTTTTGCAAAACCGTTCAGAGTCTGAAATCTTGAATAGTCAATAGTCAAAAGTTCTTTATTGACAACAACATAAAGAAGTGTAATGGCGTCAAAATTTACAATGAATTAAAATCTTCTGGTCTCTTGCTTTACAATGTACTGTTTGCAGAGTCAAAAAATTCTGTCATGGTGTAAAAGGGTCTGACCACGAGCCAGTATTGAAGGCTTTTCTTGAACTCATTCCCTCCAAGATTTTTTAGGTTGAGAGGTAGGGTGTTGAAGATTTTTCTTCCCATGTAGGATAGTTTCCTGCTGTACCGTGTAGTATGGTGTTCAGGAAGGAGGTAGTCTGTTGCTCTCCGGGTGTTGTGGGAGTGGGTATCCTTAGTTCTTGGAATGATTGCTTATATAATCAGAAATCTAATCTTTATTGCCGTTAAGTATCAAAATAAAATCAGCATAGTCAAAAAGCACCAACACATGATATGTTTTATTCTAATACAGAAATTATAGTAAATTAAAAGATGAATTATACAATTGATAGTCATCAAATAATAAATAGATAAGAAAATTAAAAATTATTGAACTATAAACATTACAGGTGTGACAGCAAAATGTACATAATTGTTATAGTTTAATAAAATACATAAATAAAAGTTATACATCCACAAATGGACAATTTAAAAACTCATTTGTACAATAGAAATGATTTAAAATTAACCACTTAAAAACTCGTTTTTTAAAACTTAAATTCTTAATATCTAATGGTAACATATTAAAAAATGTTCAGTCGGTTATTAAGTTATTAGACTTGTTTTTTGAAGCCTAACAAAAGGTATATCTAATAAACTACTATGCTTGGTTGCAAAATTGTGAAAATGACTGTTGTACATGCAGGTCAATGTTGAGCTTAGTTCTGTTTAACATGTCAAAAATATATTGATTAGTTACAGTTAGGTTTCTTAAGTTTACAAAAAAAAAGGTCTACATCTGTCTAAATAATCTGCTTTAGCCAGGATTCAAACTGCCTTTTTCTGCAACAACAATATGTCCTCAACTCTACTAGAGTTACCCCAGAAAATAATTTAGGACAGAGTGAAAAAATGCAAAGTAAGCAGACCTTACTTGGTATACAAACAGCTAACCGTCTAAGTAAATATATTACCCTTGATAATTTAACATAAATATGTTCTATATGTGGCCCCCGGTAAGACCTCTAACCTAGACTATATATAAAAATTTAACACAATGACTAATATGTTCTATATGTGGCCCCCGGTAAGACCTCTAACCTAGAGTATATATAAAAATTTAACACAATGACTAGTGACAATAGAAACGGGTACTTCTCTTAGGCTAAAAACAATACTTTATGTCTTATCCAAGTTCAAAAGAAAGCTATTGGCTGGAAACCAGGAGGATACAATCTTATCGGTCATTGTCTTATGCACTTATATTCAGTACATAGTGTGAAAGTAGAGGTCAATATTCCTGCACTTGCTATTCAGCCCATCATGCCTCAAGTCAGTGAATAGCATATTTGCCCATTAGAATTCCCAGGTGTCCAGAGTATTAATTGAGCGAAAAGCGTGCTGCTATTGATTTTTTAAGGTAATTTTTGAAGAACAAAATGTAAAGATAGCTAAAGAAACCAAAATTATAAAAGCATTGCTTGGAAATGTTCATAAAATGTTCAGATTTTAATAACCATTCTTATACTAACTATAAATAAAAAAAATCAGTCATATACAACCTGATTTCCAATCAGCGTAAGGTTTTACAAAAGTAAGTCAATTTTCAGACACTGGTTTAGGATTTAAAAAATTCTAGAGGCTAAAATTGTAGAAAATTTAATTTCTAACCACTAAACATGTGGTTCATGAGTTATAAAGGTTATCTGTTTCTATGCTATACTGAGTGAATAAAGTCAATTATTGTGAATTTTTCCAATTTAATAAACACTTAATACTTTTAGTGGCAATTCAATTTTAATTGGTTAGGTAACCAGAAAAAGTTCAAAGTCATTAATTTTCGCAACAAATTTATCTGTCGCAAGAAATGGAACTCGCTTCTTCCTTTTTCATGGATATTTTATATCCTTCTTGACAGAGACAGTTTCTCTTCTTATTACATCATCACTCATCATGTTAGTGTGCATTCCTTACTGAACACAGTCCACGACAAAATACCATCCCTCACTCTCTGGCATTTCCAAGTATAGCATACATTTTTAGTAGAAGTCACAGAACGATAAACGGGTTCAATGACCTTTCCACAGCTACTAGTTTTACTGAGGATGGCAACTTAATTTGTAGTATTCACCTTGATACTCAGAAGACAGAACTTTTCACTCTTTAGTGATCAGAAGACGGAATTTTTCCAGATAACCTCCGTTTGTAATGAGTAGAAAAAAAGAGAAGTTATGTTAAATATAAAAAAATGCAGTGTATGCAAAAATATGGCTTAGTTTCTCTACACCTTCATATTTTATTTTTTATAAAGGTAACAAAATATAAAATGTGTTACTTCATAAAAAAATGTACTAAAAAAACATAAAGAAGCTAAAATTTTTAAGCTTTATTTTTAAAATTTCAAGTAAAAATTAACAAAATGGTCAAAATATGAACATTGAATGTAACCTCAAAAATTTCTAAAACTTCAACAAAATAGAAACATACATTTTTTTTTAAAACGAAATTGTGACATTCTTTGTTCCTCTTATCATAAACAACTTAATTTTTTGCCTTCTTACAGATAGTCCAGCCTAATTGACTATATAATGGGGTACTTAACACTTCTTTTGTAGATCCCAGTTTTTTTATCGTATTTTTTTTATCTTAAAGATTAAGCTATAGACCTGGCTGGCCAACTCGCCTTCTCCGAGTTGTAAAATGAACAAATGAACAAAACATTCATGTTATAACGATTATTGTTCCATCAAATAATTCTATGTTTTTAGTTAGTTGATATCTCTAACATTATAAGGCAATAAGAGAATTAATTTTAATGAGTAACTTTAATTATTACTTTCCAATGTATTGGGTACTTCAGGTATACTGTGTTTGTTATATAATATAATTGTATATCTCAAATCATAGAGATATGGGTCCTCTTAATACTGACACTGGCGTCTGCTCAATGGTTGCCATAGACGTTCTAGGGAAGTCTGGGGTGTCCTACGTTGGGTGGTAGTCAGGGTCCGAATGTAGTGTAAGGAAGAGACCTGAGTATCTGGCGTCAATTAGTGAAAATCAAACCAATACTATGTGGTACAGATTCCACATAAAGTTATAGGACCCTTAGTTGCCCTTGATATTGGGCTGTTAATAAATAGCTCTTTCAAAGGAACAGTCAACCTTAGTAACAGTGACTACAAATGTCCATTTACACTCATTTAAGTGGTACTTTTCAAATTAAATGATTTCAAAAAACCTAAAATTTGTCTTTTCGTTTAGAGAAAATAAGGCATTTCTCTTACCCTTGAAAATCTGCACAATAATTATCTGTCCTTTTAACAAATTAAATAAAAACATTTCTCAGACAATGTTTCCTTCTTCAAAAATTAAAAAATGTTAAAGCAGTTATCCTACATCCTTTTATAACTTGTCTGTTAAGATCAGAAATAGTCTCAGTCTTTAAAAAGAATAATTTTAAAGAGATAATTTATTGAAATATGTCAATTAAACTATTCCAAGCATGAATTTAGTAGTATGATATTGTTTAGACTTTTGTTAACTCATTAGTTTTTTATTTTAGTTTGTAGACCATTGGTCTGTTTAAAAACTGGGTTATTGTGTCACAGGTCGTCAACGCAAGTGGTTCTCCCTGGAAGACGCACTCAAGCAGCTTTCCCTGCACAAGCCTGTAGAGGTATCCTACCTCGAATCTCTTCGCTCTCGCGTCTCATGAATGTCCTCTGCAACTGACAACACCCTTTCACCACCCTATGATTCAACCTAACCTTGTAATTTGTAGCTTTTCTTCAGAAGTTATTGTGCTAGTGCTTTTTAATAAGATAATCAATTTTTATATTTTAGGCAGCATTTTAGGAAATTTATTTTCAAATTCGTTTCCAACTCATATTTTATTCATACTTTAAATTAAAACCAACAACATATTTTTCTTGCACTGATCTAGTAGATATATTTTATGTAATTAGACTTTAGAATTCTTTTATACCTAATGTTCCAAAATGATTGGAATGCTAGATAGACAATGCCAAACTAGAAGTTGTATGTAGGTTTTCAGTAAAAGATTTTGTAACACATTAAAATTTACTTAATGAAGAAATACATTAGAAATCAATTGTAATAAACAAATTTGAAAATTTTACTACTTGTGAATTTTGACTTGTAAACAACATTTTTATATTATATGACTTCTTTATGATCACAACTAGTATTAAATTTAGATGGCAAGAATTAGGGATTTGTTATTTGGCTTTATATTCAATTTCTACGGTATTTCTTAATTTGTCTTCCTTTACTGTATTTGTTAATTTTTTTAGGATAAGATCACTAAAAAACAGATCAATATTTTGTATGCTAAACAAAATGTAACCATCAGTTAATAAGTTCTTACATTTACAATCCCCTGACATTTACATTCTAGGTTAAACATAGGGTGGTAAGTTGTATAACACCGCTGGAAAAATCTCATTATTATTAATTGTAACCCTATGCTATTTATTTATCTCTCAGTGTAGATGTACTCTCTCATTTCATTGTAATTTCTGCATTGTCAATTTAGGTTTTTTATTTTGCGGCCGTTTCTTAATTAAAACATATTTTATAATCAATTTCATTAAATAAACAAACTCATCTCATATATTAAGTAGGGACTAAAAGGCTTTATTATAGAATGAATGGATTGTATTATTTTATTAAATAAAGTGAGTGTTTGTATTTTGTTACTTTTACTTTTTAATTTCTCCTTGTTTTCCTTTAATATGCTTTTCCTTTGTTTGGTTTCTATTATTGTGTTTTACAATTTTCAGTATGTATGAAATTAATGCTTGTCAGTACACATAGTAAAAAGGTTACTGCTAGTTCAGTGGACGACCAAGAATGTGTAAGCGTGGTAGGTGTGAAAAGGGGATCACTAATTTAATTTTATCGCTAGCATCTCCCCCTTTCCACTGAAGAGCCACATTAAAATTCGTTTATTTTTCACATGAAGGAGTTGCTGATAGAAGAAAAATTTTGTTAGTGTTATTTAAACTTATATACATTTTTACATATACCTTTGGCCGAAGATGTTGGTAAAAAAATGTACAAAAATATATTTACTAATCTTATTACAGTAAAACCTCTAATATCCAGATTAATGTGGTACCAGGTAATCCGAAAAAAGAATAATCTTGATCAGATCCTAACATTTACTACACTATAGCTACAAACTACTCACTAGAGTAAACAATATGCAATGATAAGCAAGTCTGACCTTTGTTTACGTTGCAGTTTTGTAAGGAAATAGTGTAGTCTATAGTTATACTGTACACGGTTGTATTTTTAATGCGTCATAAATTATTATCAAGGCACTACTGTATCGTATCTTATTTTATGAGTTCTTGATTTTAGTTATGAATTTATTTTAGGTAAAATACGCTTCAAACCAGTATATCTGCCACAGCCCGCCTGATCACCAGAAAAATTAGTGTGTGAAAAGGGAGGGATTTCGCAGAGTGAGGCACTATTGCTCAACTAAAAAATACTGTTCTGTACTATCTGACTTGAAGATATTTCCTCACTTTAAATGTTCAGAATACTGACTTTTTTTTTTTTTTCTCGTCCTTTATACCGGTGGTTTGGATATAGGAAGATTTGGTTATCAGAGTTTGGGATATGAGAAAGTTTATTGTATTTAGGTGAGAACACAAGTAAAAAACAGTGAGCTGCCACATCCCTTTTTTTCTGTAGGTCAATAGAAACAAAATATTAAAATACAATATTTTGTTTTGGAAAGACTTCATTGTTTTCCAGTTTTATAACATGTTGGTTTAAAAAATTTATCCAATTAAGAAAGTCTTAATCTGAGGTAAATAATCCATTTTCTTTTTTAACTGTGGCATTTTTTAAATATATGAATTAAACTAATTCATCAAAAACATACAAGACAATTTCTTCTCTAGCTCATTTCACTTATGATCAAATCATGTTTCCACAAAATCATGTAAGCGATATAAGCAGTCTGTTTTAAAACATTGCAAATTTTTAATCACATTCACACAATATAAAATATTTACTAAAACAATAATAACAACATAAATTATAGTTATTAAACAAACTACATTTGCAGTCATGTTTATCACTGATAAGGGAAAAATAAATAAAATCGTTTTAGTCCTTTCTTGAAAAGTGTCAAATTTAATTTGAAATGTAACTGAAATTCCATGACCGATAATATATAATTTGAAAGTTTTGCTCTGTATTAATGATATTATTAATTTGTTCTCCATTAAAGAGCAATTTTAAAAAACAGAACAAACTAGTCTGATTATGCAAAATTAAACATGTAAATTATTAATGTAGTACGAATAATGCAGATTACTTTCATTAGTTCACGATTGATGGAATTTTTGTTACAACAAATTACTTTTGCTAAATTGACTCATATCAGGTTTTTAAAAATAATTCGCTTGTTATTGTTTGTGTGTTGTTTGTTACCTACCAATGAAATGGTAAATAACTTGTAGTCAGTACTTTTTTTTATGGATATAAGTTGTGTAATGGAGCACTACCGTATAAGGCTTCGGGCATTTTCTAAGGTTCGAATCCCCAACTGAGCTAACGGTCGGTATTTCACTTGTTGAATAAAGTTCACACATAGGCTTGTTGGCCCGTTTGAACTGGCGAGTTATGTTCTTATTAATAAAATTTAAAAAATAAATAATGGAGGTATTTAATAATAGCAGAGTGTCTGTCCTTTTTAAAGGTTTTACATTGATTTATATTGTACTTATTGCATTCAGTAATACAAAACATAGATGAAATATATTAACTCTAGGTTTTTAAAACGATTTTTAATATGACCATGATTATAAAAAAGAAAGTTTTATAAGACTTATAAACAATATTTACAGCTTTGTTTCCCATTGTGAAAATATGCAGGTTCCCAGATTCACGTGAGCGCAAAAGTGCTTTGACTTTAGGCTTGGTAAGATATTTACTCCAGAACTATATGAATTGTTTGTTTATTCCAACAGCTGATTAATGAAACTATCATAATCAAATTGATATTGTCATAGGGCTTGCATTGATACTTCTTAGAGCCCCTTAGGTGGTGCCCTGAAGGAAATTCAAAAAATTGGCCTATGTGTTAACCAGAGACCCTAAGATTGTCAATTCAACATTTTAGATAAATGGGTTCACTAGTTTTTGCGTGATTGAGTACTACAGACACCATTAGATTTTTATATAATAGTAAGATAAATTAAAGGGCATAGTTTTACAATTATTCTTTATCTGATTCTTTTTAAACTTCAGTAGTTTTATTACAAATTAGAAGAGCTAAAAGAATTGTCTTGTATAATTTTTATATATCAAGGTATTTTTGATATTTTATTTTAATATCAGAGTACCTAAATGTCTTTATGTTGAGAAAAATAATAATGGAATTGCTTTTCTAACTGTGGACTTCAATTAAAACCATTTAGAGAATAACTTTGATTTACTGCGTAGGACTGCTCTGAGTAATCGATATACTCAATAATGCAAGCCTTTGTTTATAATGGTTCCAGTAATACTTAAGATTGTAGAAGTTTGTACCAGTCTTACCTTTACATGTACAAAATAAAGTCTTTAACAACTATTAATTTTTATTTTTACAATGTACACAATGTTTTTAAATTCTCATTTTACAGTATATACATTTGGAAAGCTAAAATAGTCCTAATTTTTTAAACAGAAGTTAAAGTATTTTATCTAAAGGTGACAATGACTTATTTGTTTGCACATATTTCAAACAAAAAGTTATTTTCTTTTGGTTTGATAGTGGATGAACTTTCCAATTGATTAAGATCTAGGTGTCGACAGGTAAACAAAATTATTCAACAAATATCTCATGTCACTAAACTTACCTACCTACAATAGCCCTAGAGTTATGGAAAGAAAATATACATGATTCATTATCTAAGGCAGGAATAATGTCAGAATTGTATTCATTGTGGCCGCTAAATCACTTTCAATTTCACCAACATACAGTATTTGTGAATTAGTAACAAATTGTTTGTTATCGGGAGCAGTGACATCTTCTAAACTTTCATTCGTTTAGGCTCATAATCAACGTCTCTAATAAAATCTAAATTATAAATTTAGCTGCTTAGCTACATCAATTCATAGTGCAGAACCATATCAAACCAAGCAAAACAAACTGTCTAATTTCAACAAAAGGTATTCGTCATTTTAATAAAGAATAGACAAAGACCATGCCCAGCATAAACATTGGTTAATCTGGCATTGATGATTTGGAGCAGGTAGATGTAATATATGCGCCTTAGCTTTTTGTTCCTAGGTGCTGGAAGTAACCATCATTGGTGTCTTCCTCAATGGATTAAACACCATGATATGTTGAAACTCAATTATTTAAATAAATCAACTTAACTAGTTTGTAACATTTCAAATATGTATAACAAAGTATTTTGAGAAATAATTGTATTCCTAACATTCTCATAATTGGAAAAAGTATTTCTCTACGTTACATAGCATACACCTTGTATCAGAGGAACATTGTCTTAAACTTAACAGAGAAAATATCAGCAACGAACTATTAAATCTTCATGCTTCAAAATAAATAATTTTAAATTTATTTTGTTTGAACAAACACTAGCTAGCTAAAGTACGAATTCATGGACTTCCAATACTAGCAGTTCTCATTTTACCCCTTTGAATGCCGCAGTGTAAACTGTATACATCACTAAATGCGGCTCCACATTAAATACAAGATATGCTAGAGGTGCTATTTGCAACGCACTGTTTCATATAGTATGGAAATAAATTGGCTCGATAACTATTCATATGCATTTTAAAAACTTCAAGAAACTGTATTTATTTACCCACTAATGATAATATAAACTAGACAGTTACAGCAATAAATAATTTTTTTATGAGTTTCACCTTATTCAGTGATTTAGACTCATCACTTGAGCATACCATAATGCAAAATGACCGGCACTCAAAGGGTTTATCTTCATTTACAGGTATTTTCCATGAAAAAATGTGAACTATAGTATTTCATTCTCTTTTTTTGATATAATTTACTTCTAACGGTGCTATAGAAATATTGATTTCTTTAAAATGTGTCAAATTTCATTAACTAGTTACAATATTACATTCTTATACTTACCATAATTAAAATAAGTTAATAACAGACAATATTTTTAGTTTTAAAAATACAATACAGTGAGATAAAACTTAATGATACTAATTATGTATTTATTATAATCTGTTGTAGCTGCATTAGGTAGTACATTGTTGGTTAAAGTGTTGGAAAAGGTGCTCACTTCACAAATCATACAGCTGATATTTCATAACTATAGTTTCATATTCTGTAGTTAGGTGTTTACCACTATTTTCTAATTTTAAAATAACAACTAGAGGTCTATGACCTGTGCAGAGATGATAAGACAGTAATGCATATAACTCTGGCAAAGTGTCAAGTACTTTTTTTTCGTTATTCAATGCATGTCTTTACACAAAGAAGTGAATATGTCATAGAACATGTCTTAATAATAACAAATTCCTTCACAAGAAAAAATTTTAATCTAATTCATTCTTACTTCAAACTGTATTATAAATATAAATGCCAGACCAAGAAATACAAAACTTATTTGCCAGACTAAAAATATGAAAAGATGCATTTTGTGGACAACATTCAACACATTTCTAGTGGCAGGTTGAAATCCCTCAGTAGCAGGCCATTTTTGGCCTTCACGCAAGGGTTTTTTTAAAAAATCATAAATAATAGTAAAATATATATAGTGTTATATATTTTCTTGCTCAGAATAAAATAGAAATTATAATTCTTTCATTAATTTTTGTATATATATTTATATGTATATATCTACATTTATATGTATAAATGAATGAGCATATAAATAAGTATATATTTATATGTACATATCTTCTACATATTTATATATAGATGTATATAAAAAAAATAATAAAGGGAGGGACCATGGTTTGAAAATAAACTAAAAATTTGAAGTATAAAAATATGAGATAGCCAATTTGTGTCAAATTATATCTAGTTTTAGAAAATATAAACTTCTTGTAAAAATATAAAATAAGTAAAAGGTTATGATCAAAATAGTATCAACACCATCAATCACAAAGGATGCCAACCTGAAATAAACAGATGTTTATAAATACTCATTACATCATCTGTTGAGTAAAAAAAAACAAAAGTCAAATGTACAGTCACCTTAGAATCTCTGGTTTGTGCTGATGTACAAATCTCGGTGATTTTACCATGTTTAAGTACTGTAATAAGTGAAAAATTGTGTATATGTTTAAAACACAAATTTTCAAGCTTTGCCTCTATCAAATCAGCAAAAAACTAGTAAATTCGAGTTTTGCCACTAGAAGGGTTAATAAAATAGATTTCAAAGATCAACACTTAAATTATTTTTGTACATAAGTACTTTACTATTTAAATATAAACATTTTATATTATCATGTCTTGTTACACCTTGTTATCACCTGCACACATAACTCTGTGTGTTTTAAGTACTGTTGTCTGAGGAATTTCATTTAAGTTCGCCATTTCTCACGGAAACACTAATTGATTCGATTGTTAACCGTACATGTTCACTCATAGTGTAGAAATTCAGAATATTGTTTCTTATTTGGGAAATATGTTCTGGTAATTTATTATTAAAAAAAATGAATTACTGGCTCGATTTACCAAGCTTGTTCTGTATGTCATCGTCTCATTTAGGCTTGAGAATGAAATTATGGTATCTTAAAAATATAAGAAAGATGTCCCTTTTTATGTAATTTCTGAAATCAAGAAAACACACAGCCCACTAATCTGTATTGTCTTTCAGGAATCTAGAATACGATTAATTTGTGAATGAAACAGTAAACCAAAGAAGATGTGCAACATTTTCAATTTGTTTCATACATCAAAATCATATTCTGGATCCATATACAGTTGAATTAGAATAGCAAAAGTTTAATATTCAACAATACCATCTATATATCTTCTATACCCAGTTCAACTAATCAAACAGATAATTAATTCTGAGCTGGGATATGAGAGTTATCTTTTTTAATCTGTGGATTTAATTCATCAACAGTCAAGTGTGTCCATCTGAGTGGGCCATTGTCAATTGAATGTGTTATTTAATCAAGTTTTAAAATTATAGCCTTTTAATCACCTGTAAATAGAAATATCTCAGTCTTCAAATTCAATTCATTTGAGTTTTCAAATCATGGCCACTAAAACCATTGTCAGATTCAGTATCATATTTGATTCAATATCCACAAATCGGGAAGTTCATTGTAAAGAGAGAGAGAGAGGGGAGAAAACCTCGCTGCCGTTATGATGATTAAATAAAGCTTTATATTAAATAAATATAAATATTGAAACAATACATAGATATTAAATCAAAAGTAGAACAGTACAATAATAATTCTGATTATTATTATTACAAGATCTGTGATGGCTCCTATCTGTGAACCAACACTATTTTAAATTAGGGGAGGATGTATGCAAAATTCTTTGTGCACCATATACTTAAATTAGTGGCCTGGTTTTCACCAGATGTTCAGGATCATTCCCTTTCGCTCCTTCAACCATTAACATGTTAATATCTAGTGTGTCCAAAAATAACTTCCTCATAATTTGAGATATAATATTTATAATCCATCATCTTTGAGGCCAATCTAGATCTTCACGAGTTGAATTTTACTCGTAAATGATAATATATTTCTTTTTAAGCTGTGGGGTGAAAACAGATAAGTTTATAAAAAGCAGACAAGCAATATATCCAACATTTAAAAAATACTTAACAATTCCTAAACAGCTCAAGAACATTTTTAAAATCAGAGAATGATATTTGGTTAGGTTGAATAGAAAATAGTATGCATCATGCTTTGTGCACCAAACATCACAAGATCACTCAAATTTTCAATGCCTTATATATCTTCGAATAGTTGATAAGAGACTTACTCGATCTTAAATACTAATGTGTCAGGGGTTATAAAGACTTGTGAATTTTTGTTACATTTTGTGCACATATAACATAAGGTAAGAGAGCATCCTATTAATGTTCTCTTACAGAGGTTTAATAGGATTAAATTCAAGAGAAGAGTCTCTAATGAATTTAAAGTTGAATTAGAAAATAGTGGCAGACACTAGAGGAATCTAAGATTAATGCCAGTAGATATATGACATGTTTTTTGAGAAATAACATTTATTTCATCCTAAAGTCCTTCTATTTTGTTTGAGGCACCCACTTTTTATTTAATATTTTGTATGTTATAAAGTAAAAGATTGAATTTGAGTTGCTGCTCTGGTTAGAGAGTATCTCCTGTGATAAGGTGGCCGCACCTATGGTTTTTTATAAAACTACTTTATTACTTTCTAATTTATACAATAGTCTGTCTGAAGAATTAATAAAATAGATTTAATATATATTTTTTAAAGTTATTTTCTCCTTGTATGAAATCACTTGCTGATTAGTCAAACAAAAGCAGTCTGGAACATAGCTTGATGTTTAACACTTAAAGAGCCATCATACGTGAATGGGCGGGTGGCCATCAGTACTACTATAAGTGTATGAGCAGGTCAGTACGATTGTATGTGTGTAAGGTTACATGCCAAAAGCACTAAATGATCAGTTTCATGCAGAATGTGCATCACAACATTTATACAGACCATAATAAAGAGTTTCATAAATTTATAGCTAAGGTAAGCTGTGTTGTATAGGTCTGGTTTAACCTTTATACAGGCACCTTACTTGTATGAGCAGGTGGGTGGGTCAATACTACCATACTTGTTGGGCGGGTGGTTAGGCCAGTACCATTGGATGTGTATGAGGCGCCAAGCCAAAAGCACTAAATGATCAGTTTCATGCAGCAAGTGAATTAAAACACTTAAAGAGACCATAACAAACAGTTCCTTACATAAATAGATTAGGTAAGTCTGTTTGTGGGCCATCCAAAGACTTGTATCGGTCAGGTTTATATTAAAAGGATTTTTATCCCTGTGTTTTCTATTTTTTCTATAGAAATTATTCTATAATTTCTATATTATCCTTCTGCTTAAGCAATTTATAGTAAATATTAGTGTTTTATTTTCATTTTACTAGTAAAAGGTATGTTACTAACCTGGCAATTGTAGACCAAACTACCTGTTAAAAATCAGTATATTGGAGGAATAAGACATTAGCAAACTTACCTTAAAAGACAAGTTCACTAACACCAGAGTAGTAGTAACATACACAAAATCACACAAATGTTCTGTGCCACTAGCAATTTCTTCAGGTGAGTAAAGAAAGAGAGACTGACATGGCTTCCACTGTTGCTGGATAGGTGGCAGTGGTGGGGGTTGTACATCCATAGAGCAACACTCAGGTATTGATGCAGTTTTTTTCAGTTGGTATATATATGAAGTTTGCTGATGGGGGGGGGGGCTATCTTATGTTCAGATTAGGTTGGTCACGGAATTTTGTTATCCATTGGTGTGCTAATTCCATCCTGCGGAGTTGGGAACTATTGGCATGGGAACGAAGGGATCTGATTACTTTAGTGATGTAACACTGATCAAAATTTTGGTTATGGAGAAGAGTATGGGCAGTTACGGGTTTTTCAGGATTTTGGACTTTGCAATCATGTCTATGGCCATTCATGTGTTTTCTAAGGATTTCACTGGTAAGGCCGATATATTGGGCAGGACACTGGAGTTGATAAATTAAATTGGTGGAATTACAGGAGTGGTTTCCAGGTATCTTGTAGGTTAAGGAGGTAGTGGAGCTGGTAAAAGATGTAGCTGGGAGATGAATAGGGCAGGTTTTGCAAGATTTCTTGTTACAAGGATTAGAACCGGGTGGTTGCTGGTCTTTAGGACAGGTTGGGATCAGGTAACAGGAGGGACCAGGATTTGGCGGAGGTTTTTGTTTTGTCTGAAAGTCACAGTAGGAGGTTTTTCAAGAAGATCTTTGGTGTGGAGGGAAGCGTTTAAGGTGTTGAAGCCATCTTTCAGGATTTGGTTGAGTTTCTGTAGGCCATGGTTATATTTAGTGACAAGGGGTAAGCACTGGGAACTACTTTTGGTTTGGGGTTGGTTTTAGGACTGGGCTAAACGGATTTGGTTTTTAATAAGGTTGGTAGGGTAACCTGTCTTGTGGAATGCACTGACAAGTTGGTTATTGTATTTATTTAGGCTTCTGGGAGAGGAAATGATACGTTTGGTATGAGTGGCTAGGCTATAGGGATAAGGAGCGTTTAGTGTTGTTGGGGTGACACCGCTGGTACAGTGAAGGTATTGTTGTTTATTGGCAAGTTTGATGTGAATATCTGTTTGAAGGACACCATCCTCCAATCCAATTTCAACATCAAGGAAGACTATGCGTTCAGAGGAGGATTGCCAGGTGAAATTGAGGGATGAAAAGTTTTGTAGGCTTTGAAGAAAGGTTTCAAGATTGGTTTTGGAGTCAGTCCAGATCATGAAAATATCATCGATGAAACGGAGCCAGCAAGGGGTTGGACAGGTTGTTTTTGAAGGAAAGTCTTCTCCAATTTCCCCATTGAACAAGACTTTCCCTCCAAACAACTGGATTCCTTCAAATTAGGCCTAACCTTGAATCCACCTATCCTCTTATAGGCCCAAAACCTAACCTAGCCGACCTTCTTAATATAACCACACCCATTGGCCAACTCCCTGTTCTTCCCAAAAAACTGTGTACCAACTCCTCTACCAACCATACTAACCCTTCCCCCACATGTGTCAAACCCACGGAAACAGTCGATCCTTCCAACCATTCCGTGTATAACCTCTCAAACCATACACTCTCCAAACCTGAACTAAGCATTTTGTTCAAAGGCCTTACTTTCACTCCTACTTCATGTACCATGTAACTATATGGTTCGGGTAACTAGGTCTGATTATCGGCTAACTAACAAGCATGATATTCTGTTCTCTCCTGTAAACAAAATCCTGTCCCTGACGATCACAACATGGACATCTGTAACAGTGTCCACGGCAACCAATGAGCGGATGTCGTTTCAACATTAAGAGGACCGAGCATTGAACTTATCGCCTACAATCTCCATCCACATCACTTTGACCCTCAGTAGCTAGGTTACAGAGTGCCCATTTTCTTTCTTTTTTTTAATCGTTGAGAAACTCTACGATTAATAAAAAACATTTACCATATAACTGATCAGTAGCTTAGCTGGTTGAAGCTCAGCAAATTAATTAGTGGTACTATTTTAAGAATGTAGATCTTTGTTAATGAAAGACTAAATTCACCAACCATATTTCATTTGCTATACCTATAATCGAGCCTTGGGAATAAATAAATGCTCAATCTCTAGGCAATTTTAAGGTGAATGAAAATAGATATGCAGAGTGAGTTCTATGCTCTGGCATACCTGGTTATAATTTAAATGGCCTAAGATATATATGTGAGACCTATTATAACGTATTTTTTTTAATTTTTTAAGTTAAACAAACATTTTGTCACCTTTTCTAAAGGGGTCACATGATGACATTTGAACATTTTAGAAAAGGGGGGAAATGTTTGAAAAATTAAAAAACTTGAACAATTAAAAAATACATGTTATAATGGATATGGTAATGGTCACACATTGATATATCAGGCTGTTTAAGTTAAATCTATGTATGCCAGGACATAGAACTCACTCTGTACATTTATTCAAATAGCATAGAATTATTTTTAAAAAAACACACATTTTATATTTCAATACTGTCATGGAAATTCAAACAATACATTATGGAAAAACACAATAATCAATTTATTGATTTATTTTGTAATAAATGTTACAATACGATAACAAAGTTACTCTTCTATTTGTTTGTACACCTGCTTGATTTTCCATCTGCAAAAGAGATCAAACACATTACATTTTTAACAATACTCTAATACATATATTAATTCATTTAACCCTTTGCGAGCATATGCCGATTATATACGCAAATATTTTTCTCCGAGCGAGCGGTGTGCGTATTTGTACACACACACTGTTTTTAGCTCAACGAGCATTTACCAGGAATACCCCTCATATGAAATTTGAGTTTGTTTGATCCCCACCCTGCCTCCCAAGGTCACACGCAATTCGTTATTAGTCATACTACACCCTCCACCCAATACTATTGCTGACTCACCCCTCCCCATCCCTTCCCTACTCTCTCCGACCCTCCACTCTCTCTTAAACTTGTGTCGTTGTTAGTCCAGAGTGCAGTGCTTCATCTGCTGCATTACGCGCTGCACACTTTGTTTACTTAGACATGAGTTACTTCGGTTTATGAATTCGATTTGTTCTGTTTATTTTATTTATATAATTTAGTTCCGTTTACTTTTGCAGAACCTGCCAGGAAAAGCCTCACTTGCATCCAGAAATCTGCTTTGAGGCATATCACACTAAAGAGAAATGTGCTTGAATACACTGTAATATCATGTTTAGTCATTAGATTTTACAATCAAATGAAATTAATGACTAGTTAGTATTTTATTTCAATCTTACCTAACAACTGATTTTAGTAGAACAAGCTAATGACGGGCAAAAAGTACAAAACAATTTTCCTTAGAGCTAATGACGTGTATATACACGCAAGTATTATTTTTGGGAAAAATGTAAAAAAAATTATTTCAGCCAAATATTAGATCATTTTGCATATAATAGTTGATTTTGAAGCATAATATTATATATTGGTAAAAAATTCAGTAGTTTCATATATGCTTACGTTAAGAATATAAATTAGCTCGCGAAGGGTTAACTAACATCCTGACAATTTGTTTCCAAAACAGTCTACACTTAGTATGCAACACCTTGGAAAACAATCTACACTGTCAAATTTTACCAGTGATTCACTAAATTAGCATTAAATTGATTCTTTTGTGAATCTCTCTGGTCTGAGAAAGGTGAGCGTGGTTCACCGAAATCGATCACCAAAATATTTGTGCATTTTGTACTTGTATTATAATATATTTGTGCATTTTGTGCTTATATTGTAATACATTTGTGTTGTGTGACGTTTACTTGTACTACTAATTTTATTAAAGGCATTTGAGTAAAGTCAATTTTACTAGTTACATTAGTATGGTTAAATTCAACTCTTACTAGTGAAATTAATTTGGAATTGGAAAAAGAATAATTTTTAAATGAATGGCAAGAAACAAGTGATGCCCATTCATTTAAGATGGCAATAAATTTATACAGGAAAATAAACAACATACGTTTCAAAAACTGTTACCTATTATATGTTCTTATAAAACTGATTAGTTGATATATGGTTATTTTATAATATACAATTTCTTAGGTCTATCAATATCACTACCATGCAGACTCCAACTTAAAGCAGCCATTTCAGTTCAACTTAACAAATGTAATTTGGCTGAACTGAAGAAAACCGTGTTCTGTATAAAAAGATGCGAAAGTAATATCATGTGGCAGTAATAATAAGATAGCGGCAAGAAATTAAGAGATACTAGTAGAAATAAAATTGTTAAACTGTGAATAAAATAGCATTTTAAATATTTCCTACAGAGAGAGTAGTCAGTTAACAAAGAAAATCTACTGTCGATAAAGAAAACAATAAGAAGTTTTAAAAAAATCCATACAAGATGGTAATACGGGGTGACGAGAATCAGCAAAGCAGTTGAAGCTAGGAAGGCATTTGGGCTTTTCCTGAGGCACACTTTTGGTCACTGTTTTGCATGACTTTTTCTTGGGAAGTCTCAAGCACATTGATGGAAGAGAATAACATTTTATTTTACTTGTTATATTCACTTAACAAGGGTTAAATTCTTTAAAAATTGTTACTAGTTTTATTGCTATATTAGGAAATGACTAAGAAGAGATCCAAATAGTGATTCCTCACAAAGTGATCCATTGCTATACTTTATTTAATTAATTTATTTATTTTTTTATTTATTCATAAGACGCCGATCGTCAAGATATGGGCGAATATGGATTTCGAATGAGTATGATGAGTGTAGATGAGCGAATGAAGTCATTGTTACAAACTAAGGCCGACTATTCCTTAGAAAGTGTCATTAATTAATAGCCCAATGACAAATGAACAGCCGGTGGTTATCAGCTGATCCTTCTCAAAATGTATTATGACTCTGATTGGGATCGAATTGAGAACCTTTAGCACATGAAGCTGGGATTGAACCAACTACGCTACCGACCAATTAATGAATGTCCCGACTTGACTTCAGAGCGCTCTTACAGCAAATGCTAAAACTACGAGGAGTTTGAGAATACTGAGACCAATGGAGTGGCGATGTAAGCCAGCTGAACTGTAGCAACGCCTTTACGTCTTGCATTATTGCCTCACTTCAGTTCTTTAAATGCACGTGTTTATAACATATTTGTTTGGTATTGTGAATTTGAGTACAGTAAAAGCATTATGATCGTGGACTTTGGATCATTGTTTCCTATTGTTTAAAGATCATTATTACGACATTACATTTTATTATTGTTTGAACCGATTAAAAATACCTCTTCAAGTGGATTTATACGTAAACAATTAAATTATTGTCTATCGTGTGTGTCAAACCCGCTCCTGGCAACACCGAGTGTCAAAGCTATATTCAACCTCAAACACCACTAAGCACGCTCATGTTAAGTCAGGACAATCATTAAATATAGTATAGATTCAGAAAAAAAAATGTTTATTTGATTAACCTGTCTAGTGAAAGGAAAATTTTCATTAAAGCGCACTTAAATTAAGGATTTTAAGGTGCTCTCCATTTAAGATCCATTTAAGATTAAGACGAGATAACTATATTTTAAGACAGGCAGAAATATATGATTGTTCCAGAAGATCTGGAATATGAAACAGAAAGATATGCAAAATATACACTACTAACTCTTAGGTGCCCAGCTTGTTTTGAAACAAAACAAAGTTTTCAATTTTAAAAGGAAAATAAGTGCATTAGCCTAAAATCCCACTGTGGCTAGAGAAAAACAATATTTTAGTTCATAGAATTGTTCACAGAGTGCAGCAACAGTCAAAAACAGTAACAAATACTCGGTATTCAAGAGGGTTGGTTTGAAATTTGGTAACCACAATATATCACATTTGTTGAAGATTTTCTACATGAATCACTAGGTTTATGGTAAGTTAAAAAGTATTACGGTGTTAGTTAAGGCTTTATCTTTCAATCACTAATATAACTAAGAAAACTTTTTTCTTCTAAATGGTAAAATGTGAGTATGGTTTTAAAACAACATTGGGCACTAGCATTCAGGAATATGCTGTGTCTACTAATAAAAGCATTTTAACTTTAAATAGCTTGCTATTAATTGTAAACAATAAAAAAAACGTGATATTAATTATTGATAAATGTACATTTGTGTTTATGTTGAAGACAATGACGAAAGACTGCTTGGATGAGAGAGGTGCTGAAAATTTTTTACAAATACGTGGACAATATTAGTGAGTTTGGAGATCTTCGGGAAGGTTTAACTAAGATGGTGCACCAAAATCAAAGCGATCTGTACCAGCTAATATTGCTAACTCTGATATCAAATATGATAGAGTGGACGATGATGTTCTGCATATGTTATAAAACAAGGCAGATCCAGACTCTATACTAGAGGGAAGTGCGGCGTCAGAAATGTAAGTAATTTTATGTGAGGGAGACAAAGGTAGTTGGACATTTGCCATCATTACGTGAAAATTACCAATTACGACGTTTCGATTTGGTAAAACCCAAACCTTTTTCAAGTGCTAAAAACTAAATTACATCTACACAAACATGTTATAAAACTACGTTCTTAAACTAATAAAACTTATCTACTTTAATAATTATCTACATTTTTACTAGATCCTAGAATGGGGTACAACAAAATCAACTTATACTAAATATAAAATGTTAACAGGATTAAATTAATATAACCAATTAGGCACTGATAATTTTATGCTTCCCTAAAATGAAAACATGTCTTTTTGTCAGTTTCATATCAAGTGAAAAGTTAATAAAGTATACATGACCAAAATGTAATTATGTTACTTGTATAAGTTTAATTAAAGGTTGTATTTTTAAAAACATATTTGCCATTTGATTTTTAAAACATAAGAACCTGAGTTTCATTATTATTTGTATTGTAAGACCCACTGTGGTTTTAAAACAAGGGCATGTCAATGATTTTCCCATTATTAACTCATTTGTTTAAAACAACAAAATTTATTTCCTATATTGTGATACCATACACCTTTTAAGTAATTTTCTTGATTATTTATGACCTACAGAATAAAAAAAATTATATGAACGGCAGACCGTTTAATTTTTATAAAATACCTTTTTACTGATACATTTATTTAATTTATCGTTTTAACATATTATATCTAACTTTTAACAGTTATGTTTATTTGTTTAATTATTTTTTTAAGTCGCCGATTTCTGGTACAAATTATTTACCAAAATAACATAAAACAACAAAACTACAAATGGAAATAGTATAAATAACAGGCAGACTGACTGAGGATATGATCTAGTAAGAAAAAAGTTTGAGAAACAACATAACATAGACTAAATTAAATTCATGCAAAATTTGAATGCTGATAAATGAGAGCAACCTGACAAAAATAAGATAGTAGATTTACTTACGGATTCAAGTAATTTTTTTACGTAATTCCACTGTTCCTCCCTTAGGTTTTAGTTTCTTGTCCAAAATAGCTTGGTTTTCGGCATTTATTTGTTCATCCCTTTTCCTCTCTAATTCAAATGCAAGCTTGATCTCTTTGTTGCACTGAATAATTTGTTCCTACAACCACAGAATACAGTTCAGTTTTGTCAAAATGTATTATCACAGTAAAATGTCAATAATTTTATTTATTACAATTCTGTTGAAAATTTTCAAAAAAAATCTCTGAACCTATAAAATGTTGTCTAAAGGGCAATCAATTTATGGCTCTTCAAATCACCAATCCAACCAACTGTTAAAACAGAACTTAGCTGTTGTTTGAAAGTTATTTATTGGCATTGGATTATTTATGATTGGTAGAGATTCATTGGAGATTTCTAGTGCTTCAAGTGTTTTAAGGTATAAAGACGTTTCAATAACTATAAAAAACTCCTGTCACCTTCAGATGTTACTTAACAACTAGTTTTTTCTTCCCTTAACCCATAATGAGCAAAGAACACCTTAACCCTCCGTCGGTCGCACCATATCTCACAGATACCAGCAAACGTTTTTGCCCACTCTTCCCCCTCCCACGTCAAGGGGACACCACCATTACAATGGAAGCTCCACTCCACTCCCTCAATAAGCCAGTGTGGAAAGCAGTTTCGTTGTGGTAATACCTACAACCCCCTCCCCCCGCACCACACCCTAATATCTCGGAGATACGGTGCAACCCTTGACGTCAGAAAATTTTTTTATTATATGTAAAATGACAAAAACAATTCATAATTACAATTATGAATCATGATGACATTTTCAATTGTGTAAAGAACCTGAAGCCATTTAAGACTTAAGAGTCTCTGATATCTGACAGATACCGTGCGACCTTTCTCGTCCTTGGATTTTGACAGTTATATAATAGAAATGTTCATATTTTACTTTACATTTTTTTTATCTGACGCCAAAATTTACATTGCCAGATATTGTTTATTAAGGTCAAGGAGTTAAACTATCAATATTGATGTATCATGTTTCGTTAAATTAAGTTTTAGGCCATCGTAAATGATCTTAAAATAAGGGTATCTAGTAGATACGGTGTGACAGATCACGTAAAATTTTAGATGCGACTGCTGGAGGGTTAAAAATGACATGCTTATAGACTACAGCTGACTGTTAAGAAAGTTATGTGTTCTTAAAAAATAGCAAACATGAAACAATTATTATGTAATTTTCAGGTCCAAACTGCCAAACGTCATTTAATAAATAATAATAAAACTGGTTCATATTTTAGATAATTTATTAATTTCTTTTAATCAGAAGATAGTTTTTAAATCTATTTGAGATAGAAAGACCTATCATAATCATTCTATCAATGTAAACATTTGCTACATTGCATATTAATGACATCACTTTTAAATTTATTTTTTAGCACTCAATCAATGTAGCCATGATAAATGTTAACTATAGTTGCGTTTAATGTTTGGTATAAATGTGCCATTTCTATTCTTCAAGTGGATCTGAGATAAGAGATGCCTATTGTCAGTTTAATTTTATGTGCAATTTATCAAAAATACTAGTAGGATTGTATAATCATATTTTAACAACTATTTCATCATTAAAGTAGTACAGCTGAAATCCATTATGACGGTTTCAGCATTAAGTGGTAACTTACTCACCACTTTCTCTCACTGTAAGTTACTGAAAATCACATGCTTTAATGTGCGTTAGTTGAATAGGACTTTCCGTAACCAGTATCGTTTATTGAGTCACCTCAACTATAATGATCGTTATTGCTTTCAATACAAGCTCATTGTTGATAAAAAAATAGAAAAAACCTCGAAAGCAATAAAATCACTCATAAAAACTCACAATGATCCATGCGCTTTTGAACAACTGTTTTTTGAGGTGAGGTTTGTTGGGGAGAAAATGTAATAAATTTCATATTAATATCTATGATTCTTAATGTTCTTTACCTTTTCTTTGCTAATATTACTGGTTTTTAAATTCACACATTCATAAAAAAAATCATTAAAATATTACACTGTTTGGATGTGCAGAGACCAGGACGCACAACTGCAACACAAGGAACGTGTCAAGAATTCCAGTTGCCAGACACTGCACAACACTTCATGAGAAGAAACCCACTTCTGTTGATGGCAAGCTGTACAACATACTTCCAGCTGACTTTAAACAATTTACTGGAAACCGTCTCAAGTATAAACTGGATATCTGGTTAACAGAACACCCTGTCTACACAGTGGAAGGATTTGTGACCTAAATACGGGACTGACCTCAAGCATATGTTTGTAATGAATGACTTGTTGCACTACAAACACAAGTCTATTACTATACTCAACGTAAATGTAAATAAAGATTTGATTTGAATTATTTATATGAACAGAAAAATATCTAAAAAAAAAACTTCTTTGCACATTAACAATATTTGCTGTTAACTCACCGTGTGCTCAATACTTTGGCATATCCTCTTATATTGCATAACACCATAGGGGGTTGGTCTCTTGTCTAGAAAAGAATAGTCCGGCCCATTCCTCAGTGCATTATGGGAATTTGGATTCTCAAAAATGGCAGAGAGTCTCCTATATACAAACAAAGAAATTACAAGCTGCATAGCAGAAATAAAAAAAAACAATCAAAGAGAAACCTGCTGAGAGAAGAATATTACAAAAATATAACAACTATTTACATATATATTCAATTATATCAATAGCCTATAATTGAAGTGAAATGAAGTTTTTTTTTTAAGTATAAATAACAACCTGAAAATTCATTCTCAACATTAACACTTTGTGCCAGCTACCCCAGCTATGTTAGCCCTTTAGCTGGCAGTTACTTTTTCCTAATTGCTAACATGAAATTTTTGGCTAATTTGAATGCGTTTGTTATAAAATATATGTATTTACTGAGAACCTAATTATATTACTTATCAGTATGTTTACACAGACGTAAACAATTTTGAAATTTATTTTCTTCAGAAATTGACCTCCTGAAAACAGGTTGTGATAAGTAAAATAAGAAATGTGAGGCACATTGTTATTGTACTCTCATCAGGATTTATACTCATATGATAAATTTTTTTTTATGTAACATAAAAACAAAATTGGCACTAATATTGATTGAGCTTGTCAAACTTCCCATTTTATATTTTGTTTTAAAAACTTTTTGTGATTTCTACTATTATTCTCTTTTAATACAATTTCTACAAATTGACTTCGATCACTTACATAAAAGTTAAATAATTTTAACAAAATTGCTCTTTTTCCTAGATTTTTTGTAGCGTAGTAATAACAGACAGTTATTTGGAAACAATTTTCTTCAGAATAATAGATACTGAAATGAAGAAGTGGACTTCTCATAGCAGACAGAATTGCAGAATGATTGTGGTATTTATAGTCTCTTATACAATGGTACCTATTGCAGAGATCTGAGAATGAACACGTATGCCCGTCTCTCCCATCAAAATAAAATGATATGCTCTAAAGGATTAACTTTTATTCATTATCAAAATAGAATGATTGGGCTATTAATTAATGACACTTTCTAAGCAATAGTCGGCCTTAGTTTGTAACAATGACTACATTCGCTCATCTACACTCACACTCATTCGAAATCCATATTCGCCATATCTTGACGATCTTATGAATAAATAAAATAAATAAAAATAAAGTAACTTTTAGAGCACATCATTAGCACAGTATAGCTCAGATTGAAGGTTACAACAGGACTGAACCTGTATAGAACACTCCAACCAGTCTAAAGAACATATAAAGTAACTTTTGGAGCACATCATTAGCACAGTATAGCTCAGATTGAAGGTTACAACAGGACTGAACCTTTATAGAACACTCCAACCAGTCTGAAGAACATATAAAGTAACTTTTAGAGCACATCATTAGCACAGTACAGCTCAGATTGAAGGGTTACAACAGGACTTAACCTGTATAGAACACTCCAACCAGTCTGAAGAACATATAAAGTAACTTTTAGAGCACATCATTAGCACAGTACAGCTCAGATTGAAGGGTTACAACAGGACTGAACCTGTATAGAACACTCCAACCAGTCTGAAGAACATATAAAGTAACTTTCAGAGCACATCATTAGCACAGTACAGCTCAGATTGAAGGGTTACAACAGGACTGAACCTGTATAGAACACTCCAACCAGTCTGAAGAACCTATTTTTGAACTGATTCAAACCTCAATTTGTGTTATATAAATATTTATTATCTTACAAGCATATTATCATAGAAATAAGTGATGATTATTTGGCTTAGAAATATACATTAACACTTTTGCTGCGGCCTTGCCCGATCGGGAATGGTGCTCGGCAGACTTCAGACGCTGTCGTGCCCGATCGGGAATCCTTATCCTTTGTTTGCTTATTCATTCAGTATTAAGGTAGCATCTACGAAAGAAAGTTGTTTTTGTCCAAAGCGTGTCTAGTACGACCTAATAACTTCGTATATGTTTTGGTTTCAGTTTTTGATTTTTTTTAGTTTGCAAGTATAAATAGTAATAGTGTAAACAATTTTTAGCACCTGAGGTAAGATTACCGACTATAGGAGCCGCAACGAAAGTGTTAACATATAATTATAACGAACAGATTATACATAGTTACATTTTTCTTTTTTTTAATTTTACCTTCTTGGTTCTAAACATTTACGAGTTCTATCCAATTTCCTTCTAAGATTCAAGTTAGCTCGGGAGATATGAAATAGTGTCTTGTCTGAAAAATAATCATGTATTATTTCTTACCAATATAGTTCAAAACAAAATTAGCAATGTATTAAAGATAAGAAGTTTATTATAGGTTAGCTGGACTATAAAGGGTGTAACTGAAATAGTCCACACTAGCCACCAATTTTTAACTAGTTTTTTTTCGACGAATAAAAAATTGTTTATTTAATAGAGTATTACCGTACTAGTATTGTTGTGCTAAATTTCAACTCTCTACCTTTTGTGGTTAAAAAAAAAAATTATTGTGATTTTGTGAGAAAAAAATTATAATGTAAAAAGCACAGACAGACAGAAAATGGTGCATATTAGGACATATATTTATATGAAATTTGTTGTTTGTTTTGACCCCAGGAACAACCTCCTGAAGTTTGTCCAAGTATTTCAGTTACACTCTGTATATTTAGGTACTTGGGTAGCATCCGTGATCTACAAGCACACTCAAAACTAGATGGCAAATTTAACTCTAAAAAACCATGAGTGTTATTTTAAGGTGTAGCCGTAAAAAAGGCATATTTTGTAGCTGTTGTCTCATTTTAATGATAAGAATAAAAGAAGATCATAGAAAAAAGTGTTAGTGGGTAGCGTAATTAAATCTTAGATAAGGTGCTATCACAAAATACTTTGGAGTACAAAATACTAACACATCAAGTATTCAATACACAATATATTTTTTTATTTTTTGTAAAATTTATAATAATATACATCTAAGGATTTATTACTTTGAAAAAAAATGTAATACTATATTAAAATTTTTATTTTTTACTCCTAAAGGATAGAAAGGGAAGTAGAAAAGTAAGGGTGATACAATATTTTTGTAAATAATTTCAAGATAGTAAAAAACCAAAATAGTAGCACAGTAAGATATTCCTGTAGTAATAGTAGCACAGATATTCATTTAACATGAATATTTGTGCCTGTAATTTTGTTAGTTAGTGAGGTCTGCAACCACATCTGGTTTAGACAGCATTAAATTTAGGCTACATGGGACTACACTAGTGCTCCACAATGGAACACAAAAACAGCTTATGTTTTGAGACTCAAAATTTAACATTAGATGGTTAATCTATTTGTGTATATAATCAATGACATTGCACTATTGACCACCACTTTAATTAATTGTAGAACATAACTAGAAATAATTAATAATAAATAATTAATAATAAATAAATAATAGAGCATAAAACAATCCCCTCAAATCAATCACTGCAGCAGATTTCCCTGACTTTCCACGATTGTTGTTCATTTTCCTGACAAAATCACTGACCAAATTTGATTTCCCTGACCTTTCAGAATGTGGACATTCTGCAAATATAATCTAACTTATCCTAATTATCTATTTACTCAACAAAAATGTGGGTAATTATGCACTTTCTTGCCACCTCTGAAAATACGATTTCATGTTAATAAAGTGGTGAAAAATGAGTTAATATCTCTTGAGGAGTTTGATTTCATCCGCGGAAAACTCGTTTTTTACCGAAAAATCGAAAAACTAGATTTTTATCTAATAATGAAAAAACAACTTTTTTAAAAATCGTTATTTTTCGACAAATTTTTTTTCATTTCTCGTGTTTTTTTTATGCTGAACACAAATATATAACTGGTTTTGTAGTAAAATTATTTTTTCTGCTCGAAAAATGCATTTTTTGCTGACATAACCAAACATAGCCTAACTTATCCTAATTGTCTATTTTCTCAACAAAAATTCGTAATTTGCATTAAATTCGGGCGTTTGGCCTCCGTGACGGCCTGCCGGCCGTCACTCCGGCGGGAATATAGATGAATTCGGTTTTTGTGATTAATAGTTGTTGTATATAATAATCGCGTAATGGCCGCTAATCGCGATCCGCCGCGACAGTAGTTTTACCGTTATTTCTCAAGAAATATTTGTAATAGACCAAAATAGTTTTCAAATTTGTATTCAGCGCAAAAAACACATCAAAATAAAAAAAAGATGATTAAAATACCATTTAAATTAACGGAAATATGACAAAATTACTAAAAGTTGTGACATTGGTTTTTTCGAATTTTTCGGTAAAATACGTTATTTCCGCGGAATAAAAAGTATATCTCGTGAAAATACAGCCAATTCTAGACCCATTTCACGGAAAATGTTCCAAATTTGTTTGGTGGCAAGAAAGTGCATAATTACCAAAATGTGTAATTTGCATTGACCCTTTCAGTGCTACCGAACGATATATTGTTCCTCGTCTTTTCCCCGAAAAGTGCTATAGAACGATATATCGTTCCACGTCTTTTTCCCAAAAAACGCTAAGGAACGATATATCGTCGTTCGGAACTTTTTTTATTAGAGTGCTGTTAGTTGTAATATTGTAACGTGAGTTGCATCAAATGATAGATAAATAAATTTTCTTTCAGAATACAATATAATGTTTTACATTTTATATAGTATGGCTGTCTTATTTATAGCTCCAAAATACCGAACGTGTTGGCCGCTAGCGCCAGTTGACTAGTGCGCACGGAACCGCTCGGCAGCTGTTACTACTTTTTTTATTAGAGCGCTGTTAGTTGTAATATTGTAACGTGAGTTGCATCAAATGAAAGATAAATAAATTTTCTTTCAGAATATAACATATTGTTTTACATTTTATATAGTATGGCTGTCTTATTTATAGCTCCAAAATACCGAACACATTGGCCGCGGTAGCGCCAGCTGACTAGTGTGCACGGAACCGCTCGGCAGCTGTTACTTACTACTGTTATTGTTTGTGAATCGCCTTATTTAGTTGTTTGGGGTTATGCAAATGCTTTTTCAGTGCTATTTTTGATAATTTAAATTAGTTATGAGTAATGTACGTGCAAATTCACCCGTAAGTGGAAACACATTAGCAAATTTCGCGAGAGAAGCCAGGCTAAATACCGAACTAAAACCGCTAAGGTAATAATTTTCAATTTTTCTTATAACTATTGTAAAAATAAACCAATTTATATAAAATTTTCAGGACTAATTCAATATAAAATACTCTTTTAGAGAAAAATGTATTTATCAAAAAAATTTTGTTATTTGTATATTGTTTACATGTTTAAAATAGGAATTTTTTATTTTTTTTCATTATGTACGCTCATATAAATAATTAAGTTTTTTACAAAATTTTCTTAAACTATATTGTTTTAATAGGGAATATTGTTCTACACAAAACAAACCCAATTCCAAGTCATTATCTCATATAATAAGTAAAATATTACCGTTTTAGTAAAACACTACAAAAACGTCACTTTTACCCTAGCACTTTTGGGGTCATTCTTGTAAAAAATCCTAGCACTTTTGGAACGAAATCCAAAAGAATTTTTAGCACCGAAAGGGTTAAATTAGTGTGCCAGATGGGATTATAGGTGAATTTGGTTTTTGTGGCTGATAACTGATGTCTATAATGATCGTGTAATGGCCGCTTAACGTGATTCGCAGCAAATGCAGCGTTTCCATTATGTCTCTAGAAATAATTGTTAGAGATCAAAATAGTTTTCAAATTTGTATTCAACTCAAAACAACACATCAAATAAAAGAAAAGATGATAAAAATATTGTTTACATTAGTAAAAATATGCCAAAAATAGGCTACTAAAAGCTGTAACATTGGTTTTTTTCAAATTGTTCGGTAAAATATGATTTCCGCTGAGTAAAAAACATATGTCGTGAAAATATAGCCCTATCTTATCCCATTTCAGGCAAAGTTTTCAAGTGTTATTATGTGGCAAGTGGTTTAATTGTGTAACCTAGGATAGGCATTAATTTACAATTAGCTTTTGTCCTAATACTTACATTGAAAAAGGCAAGGTTTGCCTTTGGTAAAAAAAGTCGCTAACATCATTTACAAATTAGTTTCTTAACTTATAAAACAATAATTTCTATAAAAGTTATCTAATTATTGCAAGCAGACTACGAATAATCAATAAACATAATAACAACTTTATAGGTTAAATAGGGTTATATTTTTTTCTGGTATGTCCACTGTCAAGGACTACCTCGTTTTTTACATGCAACTACAAAGTTAAAGTTTTTTTGGCTGCATCCTTGGTTAGGCATTAGTTTACTTAGTGTGCTAATATAATGGGGCTATTAGTTAGTAAGTTAGACAATTTAATATTGTAAAAATAGACATGATTTTAGTGCATGATAAATTTTAATTTTTCATATATCTGGTGTCCCAAAGTGTTTTATTTATAGAGTAGGGATTACTTTGAATAATGGATTTTAATGAGGGTTTGTGGTAGGATCACCACTACCAGGGGTCCAACCAGATTTGGTTTTAATTATGTAATGTTTACAGTAATTTCTATTAACTCTTTCATAATTGCAGCACTTACATCCCCCTAAAATTTACTTATAGGGTTCTCTAAAATATAAAATTTTGTTATCTGGGAGAATGACAGTAGGCTTGGCTTTTATATTGATATGATGGATTATATAAAAATCAAATAATGTTTTATTGATCTAAGACAAGTATACATGCATTATCAGTCAATAATCAGCTAGCTATACATATTACAAAGTACATTGTCAAAATTATGAACCTGCAAAAGAAAAAAATATATTTATAGTACTTAAAATACTACAATCAATAAAACACTATAGCCTGGAAATAATAAATATAAGGAATACATAAACTTTCAGATGTTAATCTAAATAATGCAACCCAAAAAAATATAAATATAAAAAAGCCCAGGTAAAATAAAATAAAATAAAATATAAAAAATAAAAAACCAAGTAACGTAAGCAACGGTAGAGAGGAAAGGGTAAGCAAGTGCAGAGGACCACCCCATAGTGATGCAAGGGCTTACATCTTACATCCTCTTCTTCTCCGCAATCCTTGAGATTGGGGAAACGTCAAATTTCTTCCTTTCGGGGGAATGTGGTTGTAATAGTTTAGTTAGTGAGTTAAGTCAATGAGTTGTGTTCTTCTAAGAAGTCTGATAGTGAATAGTATGGGTTGAGTATTAGATAGTTTTTTAGTTTTTGCGGGAATAATTTTGGGCTATTAACTGGTGTATTTTTAGTTCTTGTGGGAGTAAGTTATATAGTTTAGATCCTATGTATGTTGGGGTTTTGCTTGTTTTTGATAGTCTATGTTGTGGTAAGTTGTAATTCTTGCCTGCCCTGATGTTATAGTCATGGCATTGGTTTCGGGTTGGAGGCGGGTTCTTTATAGATAGGATTATTGTTTCATAAATATATTTGAATATTAGAGTTAAAATTTTATTTTCTATGAAATAGGGTTTACAATGGTCGTTAAATGGTAATTTGTTTATTGTTCTGATGGTTTTTTTCTGGATAATCAGGCTTTCGGCTAGTAATAAGTAAAACTTAATATTTGTTATTCTTTGGACGCAAAAATAAAATTATCCTACGTCATGAGATCGGATAGTACAGTTAACAGGTTAATGTAAGAATGTTACAGTCAGCCTACAGCATGGTTATAGGCTCGGCCATCTGTATCATATCAGTTTTATCAAATACTAATGAGTCAAAAACAGTCAAGTTTCCAACCCCCCACTCTCAGTGGCTCTTTCCGTCCGTTAACGAGTTAACTTAACCTGTCACTCTGTCAGTGTCAACACAGTATCGTTAGTGGCGAGTCTGATAAGAGTACGGTATCATTGTATAATCAGTTTATTCTGGACTATTTGTGGTTTTAAATAAACATGCCTGAAGCAGATTTAAAGAAAGGTAAGTTAAAATATAGAAGAATAAGTTGTTTAGGAGTTATGCAATTTTATAATTATTTGTACATAGAAGAAGTGCATTATCTTAACCCTTTCGCTTCCGACGTCCGTTATGTGGTATTTGCGAAGACTTCCAAGGTCCTTTTTGGTGAAAATGCATTGTTTTAAGAAATATGCTATATATTTTTTATTTATGAATGGAATTGAATGATTTTTGTTTTGTTTTTTTGTCATTAAATTCTCTATAAATATAATTGATAAAGTAATATTTATTAGTTAAAAAATGTTTATTTATATGTATATACATGTATAAATAATTTTTAATTTTTTTTATTTTTGTAGTTTGAACTAACCTACAGTGCACAAAAAAAAATCTTAGAACATTTTCAAGATAAACATTTTAAAGATAATCTTGTTGCTAACATGCTTACAAATTTGTATGGTCTTACCTTTAAAAATGTCTGAGTTGTAGAATTTTTTTACGCTGATTCGCAATCAATTCATGGAAGATAGTGTTCTCGCTAATGGGCGATCGTTCTCGTTTTCGTCTACCGTTACTCATATTTACACTTCGATATAAACACTAAACAAACTATAAAGAAGCAAATACTAATTATGAAATAAATAAAACACTCTAAAAACAACTAAAAGTAATACGCAACACAGCTGACATCAAACGGACACATATGCTAAAGGCTAAGTTGTAAGTCACAGACGTTCAAATTCAAAGATGCGTAAAATTAAAGTTATTATTCAAAAGACGAAAAAACCTAATTTCTAGTGTAACCTGTATGTTTATGCATACGTTGCTATAGTTTCATAATAATCGGACAAATTTTAGTAACTGAAAAAAAAATTTCCGCGGACGTCCGATATATCGGACGTTGGAAGTTTTCGAAAAAACCATGACGTCCGATATATCGGACGTCGGAAGCGAAAGGGTTAATTACTGAAGGAAATATAAATTATACTGTTTTTAAACTGTTGCATTGAATTAATGATTAAAGTTTGTTTTTGTCCTATTAACCAATATTAATGTTTTAAACCAATGTTTAAAACCCTGTGAAATAAACTATAAAATTTAATAACTAGGCATAGACTTTAGGAACAATAACAAGAAAAACATCAAGATCTGGAAGGTGATATGTGCTATAAAATAAACAGAAATAGGCCTATGCTCTTTTTTGCTTGTGTCACAGTGGAATTTATCGGTTTTTATCCACTGTCGAGATGCTTTTCTATTTTTTAAACTTTTTTATAATGTATGGATATAATCAGGTCTAAATTTTCCAAGAAATATTCTTTATTCCTGGGTTTTTTTATTTTATTTTATTTTATTTTATTCCATTCCAAATGTCAAAGACCAAATTACAAACATGTTACATAATACATATGAAATAACACTTACTTATAATTAAAGGGCCAAGCCAAACATCCAAGTGGACTATTAATATTAGTTTTGACTGCCGACGTTCTCGTGGACCTTTTGATGGACCATTTTCATTTGGACACTGGAGGCACGTCGGGACCAAGCGGACCTGACTTTTATTTTCAATCTGATTAGAGGTGACATCGACTGCTTGGATCTTCTGGCCAGGATTAACTTTAGGGTCCCTGGAACTACCAGATCAACAGATTTGTTTGGCCACATGCAGCATAGAACCAACTATCTGAAACTTGGACCAGTATCTAGACTGCATCAACTTGGTAATTCAGTGTCAGGAAGTGGTTGACTTCTTCTTCGACAGCCTCAAATCATTCAAGCAAAAATTTAAGAATTCATAGATATTGGTTTGTTGTCAGTCATACATATATATATATTTATTTATTAATTAATTTGTTATATGCTGCCATGTTTAGTTGTGTTGAAATTTATTTATAGGTTTATTACTGTTAATTACTCTTGTTTTATTTTTGTTGTATTCTTATTATTATATTCTCAAGCACTATTTATGTTATATGCTCCATTGTTATGTTCAAGTTTTTAGATTTAAGTCTAATTTGTTAAACTATTTATAGCATTCCACCAATTTGTTCTTGGGTTAGTGATGTTAGTACTAGTCTTTTTGTATACCTAAAATTGTTCTATACTCTTATACGTAAGTCTGCATGTAAATGGCATTGCCGTTGAGACAATAAAATAAAATAAAATAAAATTCCATAGATAACTTATTAAAAATCTTTAACTTTAAAAAATTACAAATAAACTTTGGCAGCGTTTAGTTGTATCTTCATTATTTTATCAAAATGTTTGAGACTTTATATCGACATGGGTTTTTATGCTGAATATGATTTTGAAAACTATTTTGGGTTTATAACAAAATTAATTCTAAATATATCATTAAAATTCAGTTTTTGTTGTGAATGGCTTACAGTGGCTATATGAATATTGATAATAAAAAAACATAAAATCTAGTTTGCTCATAGTTTAGTCGGAGGGACAGCCAGTTACTCGATATTAATATGAACTACAAAATTCAGTGTGAGGATATTAAGTATTATAATAGTTTAGGTTAGGAGTTTAGGTTGGACTGAAAAAATAATGTTATTGCAAAGCACAATGTTTATATTTGTGTTCCTAATATAAACCAGAACCTGTAATTTAAAAATAACAGTTTTTAGTAAAAAGAAGTTCTTATCCTGTCTTAAAATGAGGTTTAATTTTGTTTAAATTTTTTTTGTGGTTCAAATTTCTTCTACAAATAATAATTAATTTATATTTTTATCACTTTTAACAAATAAAATCACAGTTCTACACAGACAACTCTGATTCTACACAGAAACATCAACAAGATGCATGATTACCAAATTTATGTAGGCCTACTCTTATAACAATCAGGCCAATATGATGCTAATCATTTGATTAAATCTTTTTCTATTAATATCACAGAAAATAATATGCAACAACACAACAACTTTTCAGTTAAAAACTGGTGCTTAAAATTTCACAGATTCGTTAAATAATAATGGGAAACCAATTAAAACTTTGTTGGCAAGCAGAGAAACTTGTGCTTCAAGCCATATGGAGATCATAAGAGGAATTTTTGAAGTTTGTATAAAAAATAATCATTCAATAATATATATATATATATATATATATATATATATATATATATATATATATATATATATATATATATATGGGTTGTGTTGTGATAAATAAGCTACTAATGTTCTAAATCTTCTTGGATATTTAAAGTCAAGACACTGATCGTAGAGAGAATAGAATATTTTTTATTGCATTAACATTTGAAATACATGAATTTGTATCGCAATCGTCAGTTAAAAGATTAAATATTATTTATTAAAAATTAGATATTAAAAGGTCAAAGTAAATTAACTATATTTATTAATTATTTAAAATGTTAAGCTACACAATCACTCCAACAATGACTCATTCATACATACAAAATCTATTAATTCATTGTGATCCTGCACTAAATGTGGCTTGCCTGTCTATTCCCGATCTCAGGTTGATCATTCCTCCAATTATATGCTAAATACTCTCCCACATTGTAGAAGGCCTTCGATATCAAAACCTGTTTTAATTTTGCCTTTAATGTCGGGCATCATCAAATTTATACTCGGATGGTAAACTGTTGATAAAACAAATCCCAACCTGTGAAGGGAGGTGTTCATAAACCACCGTTCTGTGTTGCCTAGTTCGGTAGTTTCCCTGCCTCTAGTTGCGTAATTGTGGACTTCAGTACCCTGTGTAAGGGCACAATTAGTCTTACAAAAAAAAAAAAAAAACTGTTTCTAGAATGTAAATACAAGGCAGGGTCAACAGTTTTAGTGTTTTGAACTCAGATTTATTCGATACAAGATTCGACAGTGATAACAGCGAAGTCTTGGAAAGTTGAGGATGCCAGAATTTTTCGTGTGAATTCTGCACATCAGTTGATTGAAGCAGTTTCGTGCATGATCAGAATGTGACAAATTTGTACAGTAAAACTACGTACAATTTAGCTTAACTACTTCTTTTATCACAAGACTTATTTCCTCCTTTATTCATTAGTAAGATGCCCAACTAAGAAATATAGGCGAATATGAGGGGTAAATGAGTAATTAGTGTAGATGAACAAGTGTAGTCATTGTTACTAACTAAGGTGGACTGTTCGTCAGAAACTGCTATTAATTAGTATACCAATAGCTTGGCTAACTAAGGGTCCTTCAGCTTTGCGTGGAATTCAAACCACATAGTATTAGTCTGATTTTTAGCTATTTTACAAGCCCTATACTCACTACTTTTCCTACACAACATCCGGACCCTTACTACCACTCAACATGTACACCTCAAACTTCTCAAGTAGTATCCATGTCAATGGGAACCAATGAGCGAATGCCATGTCAGTATTAAGAGGACTAATCATAGAACTTATTGCCTACAATCTCCTCAACACTTTGTTTCCATTTGCTACTATTACTTATTGTACATACAAATAGTAGCCTACTTAATATTACTTATTATAGGCTTATGTATAATTTTTTTTAATCAAAGGAAATTTTTAAGAAAATCTGCTTAAGCTGAACATTTTTGTAGGCCTAATCCATCAGTTCGTCCCAATAATTTCAGATCATCAGTAGTTGATTGCAAGTCAATATTTTGTTTGGAGAACTCTCTAGGACCTTATGATTATCCCATGGTTTTCAGTTTAATGAGACTGTATTTGTTAAGAGCCTGACATGTTTACAATTACAGTTTAAACTGATAACTCGAGCTTGTTTAACTTGAATTCCTTGATAAATCGAATTTTTATCTATCCCCTTGAGAAAACTTGCATAAATTGAATAAAATTACTATTCGTAACTCAAAAAAAATCTTCTAGAAAAATTTTACCTCTAAGTCGAACTCCAGGATAATTTACCTCTATAACTCGAAGTTTTTTTTTGGCCGTACCTCAATAGTTCAAAAACCGGTAAAATACAAAGAAGGGTTAGAGACTCATGTCACAACATGTTGATGAGTCGCCTGTTCCCCGACAACCACTACGAATTGTTTTTTCTGCTAGTTACATGCTACAACCACACTCTTTTGTTTGTGTTCGTGTGAGTGATGATGAATGCTCAAAGGAAGAACAAAACTTTGACTATCGGCGAAAAGTTAGAGATAATTGTGATAGTAAATAAAGGGTCGCGCAAAGAGGACCTAGCTGTTAAATTTAAAACCTGAGTAGTACACTGTTAACCTTTTTGAGGATTCAGGCAGTTATTGAAACACGGGCTATTAAAGGTGACATTGAATGTAAGAGAAAGAGGGACACTGAATTTCCTGATATTGAAGAATGCATTACAATATGGTTTAAACAATTCAGGGAAAAAACATAACTTTGGGTGATTTTTTGCTAAAAGAAAATGCAGAAAGCTTTGCTTTAGCTGAGCACCCACTGTACATGTATGTGTAGGCGGGTGGGTCAATACCACTGTACGTGTATGTGTAGGTGGGCGGGTCAATACCATTGTACGTGTATAGGTGGGCGGGCGGGTCAATACCATTGTACTTGTATAGGTGGGCGGGCGGGTCAATACCACTGTACGTGTATGGCGGGTTGGTCAGAACCACTGTACGTGTATGGGTGGGCTGGTGGGTCAATACCATTGTACGTGTATGGGAGGCCGGGTGGGTCAGTACCACTGTACGTGTATGGTAACTTAAGATTTATCTTAAGGCCACGAAAACTTTAAGGCCAGTAGTGGGTGGCTTGATAATTTTAAGAATAGACATAACATATTTTTAGAAAATGTGTGATGAAAATGGGGCTGTGGCTCATGATGTGTGTGTTGAATGGAAGGCTTCACTATCAAATATTTTAAAAGATTATAATCCAAGTAACTTGTTCAACACTGATGAAGCAGGTTTATTCTTTAAGTGTCTCCTAGATAAAATCTTTGAGTTTAGAAATGAAAAGTGTCATGGAGGAAAACACAGTAAAGAAAACATTACAATTTTACTTGCATCAAATATGACAGGGACGAACTTGTAAACACCCTTTGTTAATGGTAAAGCAAAAAGTCCTAGATGTTTTAAGGGAGTAAAGTCATTTCCAGTTCAATATTCAGCAAAAAAAAAAGGTGTGGATGAACGCAGAGCTATTCACCTCTTGATTGACTATATTAGATAAACAAAAATGAAAATAAAAGCGCAAAACTATATTGTTCGTGGACAACTGTACTGCACACAACACATCCCCCCACTCCAATGGGTTAATGTTAAATTTTTAAACATTAACCCATTGTTAAACACCACAGCAAAATTGCAGCCACTAGATCAGGACATAATGAAAAACTTTAGGGCACTGTATAGAACAGAAGTGGAAAGAAAGTTTTTGTCAAACATTGAAGACGGAAATGACTGCACTATCAACTTGTTAGAAGCCATATGTTTGATTGATAAATGCTGGAGAAACATAACCGAGAAAACCGTAGTTAATTGCTTCAGGACAACTGGATTTGTTGAACATGAACCTGTTGAAATTGAGAAAGAAGTTAAACCCGTCAACATAAATATTGTGATGTGGTGACAGCTCAGTTTCCAACTAATGATCAAACCTTTGAGGAGGTCGCCTTTGTTGATGAGGGAGTAGCAGTAACTGGAATGCTATCTGATTACGATATTGTAGAATCCTTAACTACCAAAGGTAATGACGACGATGAAGAGGAGTACGATAATAGTGAAGAAACAGCTGACATTACACCTAAGGAAGCTAGAATTGCAGTTAATACGCTAAGGAGCTTCTTAGAAAAAACCAACAATGTACCAGACCATGTTTTTTCTGCTGTGGTTGCCATAGAAAACATAGTTGACTCACGTGTTGCCAACAGCCTTAAGCAAAAGAAAATTACAGATTATTTTTAAGTTTGTCATCACATAAATTTTTTCCATATTTTGTTTTATTTTGCTATAGAATATGTATGCTTGTACAGTGTGTACTGTACCTAGTTATAGGCTAGTTTTGTTCTTAGTTGTAGGAAATTAAAATGTAGTTTTTACCTCTATAACTTGAATTTTATTTAAGTGACATCTATATCTCGTTTACTTAACATGAACTATTTATATCTCGAACTATAAATCACTCGAAAGAATAAGGAGTTCCTTTGATATTCGAGTTATCAAAGTTCGACTGTATTATATCTTTTATTATCTAGTAAAAAATGCTTTATATGTAAGCTGGGAATATAATTCCTGATTGTGATTTTGTTGATATTCCCTAATATGGGCTTTCCGTATCACTTTTATTGGGTGAATTAGATAAAGTGTTTGATTGCAACAAATATTTGTTTTTTTTTTTTTTATAATAATTAGAGCTTTGCAGATTACTTATGGCTAACAGCAGTTTTAAAGCCTGCTCCCCTCATCAGTATTAATTACACTGAACTAAAACAAAGATATTAAAAATTCGAAACCTAGAGACAATCTTTTGGATGATGGCATCCAGTAAACTTTGGACAGTGGCATTGTAAGACACCAACTTCCCTTCCATTTCCTACAGTGAAAGACATACAATTTGTGTAATCTACCTCATAGTATTCATATCAAGCTGCCCATTGACCTTGAAGAGGAAGCAGGTCAGTGAGGAAAAGATTTAACCACAGGAAAATAAAAATGGTACTAGGTAACTGGCACAAACTTTCTCCCTTTTCCATTGTTATATCAGATTGTTTAAAAAATGTACATCCCTTGTTAAAGAAATAATAATTTAATTTGTTTAGTGTATTGATTTTTTAGTTTTTCTTTTAAATAAGATACCTAATATACATGTTTGAGCTGAACTGATATCTCCAGAAATAATCTCCACAATTCTTTCTTACTGTCAGTAACTTGTAAAATCAACAGAAATCAGGACTTCAACTATCCACTGCACAGAAAAGTAATATCAGTATCGCACTATTGTTTACATTTATTTTAAAATTAACAATTATTAGTTTTATTTATTTTTAAAACAGGACCAGTATAATCATTCACCCAACCAATACTAAAAATTTCATTATTAAACTAAATAAATAGTAATACATAAAGCCTTGTTTGCACTATGCCAAGGTCAGTAGTTTAGTAACTAAACATGTCCGAACACAAAAAATGTACTAGAGTTGTTTAGTGAATTATTTAGTTGAGTCAATCCATTTTATTCTATTCTCGACGGTCGAGTAGCTTCCCCCATGACGCGCCACTAACTACTGGCTCATCGTCTATGAACAGCTGGTTTTAGTCGAGTTCATTAGTTAACAACAAGAATAGCATTTCGCTGGAGCGAGGAAACAACTTTAAAGTTTGTTATTTCAGCATGAATGTATGTGGAATATTAAGTCATCAACTTACAAAAACAAATAAATGAAGCAATATGTTTTTTTATTTTTATAAAATAAAATAAAAACAATCTGTTTATTTCTCTTTATCACCCAAATGTCTTCCTCCTTCTGTTCTAAGATAGCAAGTGATATAAGGTTTAACAGTTTATTTATTTTGTTGCGTCGGAGAGCGTTCATCTTGTATAATGCAAAACTCACTACTTGTGTACTATAACCGCTGCTTGTGTGAATGGTTTTTGGGCAGTAGCGAGCATTTTAGCTACTAAAGTACTCTCTACTTGACTAAATTACTAGCCTAGTGCGAACAAGGCTGGAAAGTTTGCTTCAAGTCACATGTTAATGTTGAATATGAATATATTGTTTAGTTGAATTAAAATTAAAGGATATAAAAACAGATGTTCAATTAATTACATTTCTACTTGGGATGTACAAACGAAACACTTATTTTATTTAAATAAAGTATAGGAAAAAATGATCTTCAAAAAAAGATGTTCAATCAGTCACATATCCAGATTTTATATAAACAATCCTCAACAACTTAGTGGGGTGGTAACTAAAACATTTTAAACTGTAATTTGTATCTCTACTGAAAATGTAATCAAAATAATTAGAATAAAGCTTGAAAAAATTGTATTTTTAAAATGTTTTTGCCCGTACAAAAATGTTAAAACTCAAAACTATTAAAGTTAGAGACATTTGGTTTTTACTAAAATATGTTAAATTGTAATTCATATCTTTGATAAAATTTTAATCAAAATCCTTAGAGCCGTTTTTAAGAAAATTCCATTTTTGTATCTTTTTTGCCCATAAAAATAAAAAAACTAAAATTTCAAAAAATGGTCTGGAGATATTGGCTAAATATACACCTACATACAAAATTTCATAAAAATCGATCCATCCATTTGGTCTCCAGCAAAGTGCACAGACACATATACGGAGAGACGCCAAAATAAAAAAAACCACTTTTGGGTTCAGAGGGCCCTAAATTTTAGATCAACTTGTAAAAAAATTTGTGCTGATCACAATACTTTCTCTATGCTTATATATAAGACAAAGTAAACGAAATGATCTAAAGTGAAATAAAGTAAAACACATGATAGATATGTGTAGGAAGGCTCTGAATATTTTAAGTAGGGTAGGAATAGTCCTAAATTTGTAGAGTAATAATGTCTTTTAAGAATACAAATTTCAAGATTAAAATAGGACAAAAATCCTAACTGTGATTTAATGTTAAGTTTGAGGAAAATTAACTGAGCCATTGTGTGGTTATAATGCTCTGAGAGTGTCAATTGAAAAGGAAAACAGAGTTGTTTTGTAACTGGACAAACATGATAGCAAGTGGACAATTAGTTATTGACCTTCTGTGTAACTTTGCTGAGTTCAAATATCATTCTGCTCACTTGTGGTACAAGTTCATTAGAAAAGGAATTAGCATTTTAAATTGTTGAACTGAATGGAATACAATGATGAGTCTGCTGAATGTGATTCTTATTGCTCTTACATTTGAGTTTTAATAATAAACATAGATATGCAATGCATTATAGTTTCCATATTTCTTAAAAATGGAAACATAGTTTTCATTTTAAAAATGTTGTTGTTGAGTAATCAAAATTTTTTATGATGACATTAGTATTTCCAAGAATATAAAAAAAATACCAAGTTATGTTTATAGTAAATATGATTCACAAAAGGCATCATTGAGGCTTATATGAAATTTTTTAGTTATAGTCATAGTGCCTGATTTACTTGAAGTAAAAATTTAAATCTTTAATTTTAGATGTGTTTCAAGTAAGATTATTTGCTTTGTACCAGTTGAAATGTTTTTCTCTGTTAACAAGTTGTATAATTTTTCTAGGCAAGCTGTTTAATTCTACATCAATGCATGCACATATACAGGATGTCAAAAATGTTTGGAACCGGCTTTTTTGGTACCATTACAGATTTAAATTTTAAACTTAGGTCAAAGTCAAAAACATCCTTATTTACATTATCTTGGAGATAGAGTAATGGCTGAAAAGACTTAAAAGATCAATGCTAAATAAAAAAAGGTACGTTTTGAAGCAACTATACGGTTTTTTATTTCATCAGGCCGTTGACTATAAGTAGTAAGAAGAAATTCTTAAATGAGAGCATAGGTCTAGTTGTACATCAAATTAAAGGTCACAGAGCCGAACTCAATGTGTTGTTCTTTATAATATGGCGGCAGTTTAAATTTACAACTTTGAGCTTAATAAAGCGTTTCTTAGTTAGTTGAGCCATAGTATATCAAAGCAGTAACTTGTAAAACATCAGTACTGTGCCTAAGAATATATTTTTAAAAGCAACTACACTTGTTTTTCACATCAGGAGGATGGTCCCTGAGGAGTCATAAAAATATCTTAAAGAGAGAATAGATCAAGTTCTATATCAAATTAAAGGTTTTGTAATATGCCACAGGGATATAAAATATTAAATTACCATATGAAGTACAGTACAAATAGTTGATAGTTTAAGCGCAGTAGAAACAATTATCGATTGATTTTATTTATCAAATCTCTGTGAACTTATCATATCCAGTTAAGATAACACTATTAATGTGCAAACTCTTTTGATGAACAAATTACATTACAAACAAATATCTATATATAATTTTAACAATATTTATATTAAATATTCCTAACACAATACAAATAAATTGACTTTAATTGTTTGACTTTTTACTTTCTCCCATATGCGTTAGCATAGAGAAAGTATTGTGATCGTCAAAAAAGTTCGTATAAAAATCCATTTTAGGGTCTCCTGAACCCAAAAAAGTGGTTTTTTGAAAAACAAATGTTGGATGTCTGTCTGTGTATCAATTTTTATGGAATTTGGCATGAATGTTAATTTAGCCAATATCTCCAGACCGTTTATTCACTTTTTTTAAATGTTAGTTTTTTTTTTGTATGGACTAAAAACATACAAAAATGGAATTTTCTCAAAAATGGCACTAATGATGTGAATTATAATTTGAAATATTTGAGTAAAAATTGCATGACTCTAACTTGACTAGTTTTTTGGACATGGCAAAAAAAACATATCTGGGAATCAAACTAGTAATTTTCAAAGTTTAGATTTTTTTAGTGTTTATATGGGGGTAAGTTTGTGCCAATTTTTGGAACCATTTATTGAATATTAGGGTAGTAAGTTTGAACTTTAGGCCTATATGACAAATTTAGAGAAACTTATCAAAATGTCGTATCTGTTAGAGAAATTAAATACTATCATTATTGCTAAAAAAATTTTTAATTTCTAAGATATTTTTTAGGGACTTTTTTAGAATTTATATGTACCTGTAGTTAATATTTATTGAATTATTCTAATGCAAACACAAAATTATCAGACAAAATTGATTTTGTAGGTTGCTGTTCTGGCCCTGGCTACAAGAGCCCTCTGGACGCCATGAAGAACGGCCCAAGGGAAGACATCTTGTATGTGCTGTGTGTCCAGCCTGACAAGACCAAACATGACTATCTAGCTGTTATTGATGCAGATCCAAAAAGCCCATCTTACTGCCAGGTTAGATTTGAACACAGCTGTTAATGTGTTCTTCCCACTTATAATTTATTTAAGTTGTTCACATTGGGCGAACCAGTGGCCAAGCGGTCTAAAGCGTCAGGACTTTGAGGCAGGGTTAGAGATAGCGCTGGTTTGAATCCGGCCTATACTGGAAGAGTTATCAGTAATATTCACCTTCTAGCGAACTGGTTCGCCCCCTTTCTCTGTCTGAATAAGTTCCCCGCACAGATCAATAGTCTATGAAGAATGTGTAGAGTAAAGTTAAGAAGAAGATCGGCCTCTCTTTAAAAAAAAAAATTATTTATTTGACTAGCTATAAAGTCCCCAGCATAGTATTTTATATTCACTGCTCCTACAAGCATCTGCTGTTTCACTTAAGATTTTTTTTTTAATCATAGATTATTGGTTTAAAACTAAATCTGATTGCTTTTTAGATGAATGTTCACAATGTAACATGAGGGACTTGAATTTTTAATTTGATTTTTACTATACGTTAATGATATTTTACTTATTATAGTATAATATTGTTATATTTTACAATTTTTAAGCACGTGTATATTCATTTAAAGTTTTATGCCACGATCATTGTAGTATGTGTCAAACATTACTAAGTTTACTGATACTTTTATCATGTATACTATTTTCATTGTATGACTAATATATGTTTTATTCTAGTTTATTGACAATGTTGATTGATTTTTACAAGCAATAAAAATAAAGGACTGAAAGGCAATAAAGATTTGAATTTGCAAATTCCAGACTGGTTGAATTCAACAACAGACGTTAAAATCATATTTAATAAAGTAAACCCCCATCTAGTCAAACGAACCAATACCTAACAATTAAGGATCAGTTATTAGAGAGTGATATTTAAATGCACCAGAAGCCAAAGTAAATGTTTGTATAAAACAAGAAGTGAACATTTAATTATTCGGGTAATGTTGAGGGAACAAAAAATTAAAGTTTTATCATCTATTTTTGTTCCTTGACCTACCTGATAACTCATGTAATAAACAAGTAATGTTGAACTCTTATATTTATCAATTATTTAACTTATTATAGTGTAATAGGTTAACAAAATAATTATTATTGTAGAATGTTGTTATTTTCACAATAATGTGTGTCTTTCTTGACTAAAATAACAGTTCACTTATAATCTTAGATATAAAAGGACGGGTTTTAGATTTCTCTAAACTAGATAATGTTCTTGAGCAATCACTAATTTGTAGGTTAATAACAAATCAAAACTGTTACTGTATTTTGCATTGGTTAACTTATCATTCTCCTTAAAATTTTAACTCACGAGTATTTTCATGTCAGGGATCTCCCTGGCCCAGGTTTTATATTGCATGCTAGTTATTGCAGATTTCTATTCATTGACTTCATTGTTATGTAAGTCAGTGAGTGATTTCAACCGAGCTTTATAGGCGGCTGATATTACAAATCTATCTAATGAATCAAAGTTGTAAAATACAGAATTTCGACCATAAATATTTATTTACAATTATAAAATAGTGTACACTAGTAAATTTATCTAATTGATTTGGGAGATCTTTATTTTGTCAGAACTTTACTAGAATCAACTCTATTTATCAAATAGATCTTTAATCCTCCACATTTAGAAAATTTTCCTAAATTTTTCATCTGTTTTTTATCATTTTTGTTCATTTGTTAAAGAGTTCCTTTACATTACAGTAATCCACTTTGAACTAATTGTATTCTGTTTTAATTATTTTTGTTATATTGATTAATTGATACTGTTATATTGATCAAAGGGCGACCTTAACGTACTATTTGATGTTAAGAAATAGACCTGCTAAATCAAAATAGACCTGCTAAGTCCTTGTTCAATGTTTTAAGGCAGTTTGACTTTGTTTATTTAAACAATAAGCCCACAAGGGGAGACAATTGTCTCGACAATGTTTTTGTTAATTGCTCTTATGAAAATGTTTTATCATGTGAAGTCATTCCTTTTATTTTTTCGGACCATGGTGCTATTTCTATTGATTTAACCAGGAATAGACTAAAGGATGATACCTTTGATGATGATCACAAAAAACTCAACTATATTCTCATACTTCCAAAATCCTCTTTTATTGACCTCAACTGCAACTTAGCTTCTTTTGATTGGTCATTTGTGTTATCACAAATTATTTGTGATGGATGCAGTGCTGAGAAATCTTTTCAAATAGTTTTCAAAATTCTAATTAATAACATTAATTTCTTTCAAAAATTAAAAAATAAAACTAAATATTAAAAAAAACTAAGAATAAATGGTATTCTGCAGAACTAGCCAATTTGAAGGACAGAATTCTTTTTCTCAGGTCCTTCACCAGAACAGATCACTGTCAAGTCCTTCTATAGACAATAAATAACTTAAAAAGGGAATACAAGCAAGCTGTAAGACAAGCCAAGCTGTCTCATAACACTGGAGTGATTGAAAATAGTAATAATAAATGTAAGGCTGCTTGGGGTATAATCAAGCAAAATTCTGAAGCTGTTACCAAACCCAGAAATGACATACCTCCCAACACTTTTAATAATTACTTCATAAACTCTGTCCCTGAAATTAAGAAAAAAAATAAATTCATAAAATAGTTTGATTACCCCTCAATAGTTTGTCAAGAGAACTCCAATTAGGCCTAAGTGCAACTCGTTTTCTTGGAAATTCCTCACTCCAGGTCAGTTACTGGATGCAAGTAAAAGATTAAGTAACTCTTACAGCTGTGATATCTATATGGTATGTCAATTAACTTGTTAAAATGTATTGTTAGCTCCTTTGTAGAACCACTGACAGTATGTATAAATAAGTGTCTGAGTGAAGGTGTATTTCCTAAGGAACTTAAAATGTCTCGAATATCCTCCAATTTATAAGAAAGGCCCTAGGAGTAATCCACAAAGCTATCGACCAGTCTCTATAATACCTATTCTATCAAAAATAATTGAACTGGTAGCTTATGATCAGTTGAGTGACTTTTTGGAATCTGATGGTTTTCTGAGCACATCGCAATATGGTTTTAGGTCAGGAAAAAGTACTGTTGATGCAATAGAAAGCCTTGTTAAATGTGTTCTTAATGCTTTCAAGAACAAAGCCTTTGCTCAGGCCATCTTGTGTGACTTGAGCAGATCCTTTGATTGTGTTGATCACAATGACATCTATTTAAAATTAAAGCACTGTGGGCTGAACCAGTCAGTAATAAAATTCTTTGAATCTTACCTGAGCAATTTTAATAATTTGTAATTTAATTAGTTATGTAATGTAATTTAATTTTTGAAATTAATAATAATATATAATAATAATAATAATAATATTTTTATTCATCTCAAAAATTACATATGTTTTTTATCATTTTTGTTCATTTGTTAGAGAGTTCCTTTACATAACAGTAATCCACTTTGAACTAATTGTAGTCTGTTTTAATTATTTTTGTTATATATATATATATAGCTTCCACCACAAATATTATATATATATATTTATCCACCACAATATATGTTTATATCCACAATATCCACCACAAAGTTATATATATTATATATATCTTCCACCACAAAAACATAATATAAGTAACAATTACAATAATTAACAACAAATCACATACAGTCAAGTACAGAACAAACAATTAAATCCGTCTTATACACACACATAAATATACAATACCAAGTCTGACCTAGAATATTGAAAAAGAAACTAAAAAGAAAAAACTTCTGCTGAGAAAATAAAAATGTAAACCTCCAAGGCTAAGCCTGTGTGGAGGAACTCTTAATATTGAAATTTTGTTAATGCTGTTGACCTAACAATGACACATAAATAATAATTTTACAATAAGATTTAATTTATAATGCTCCAAACTGTACATCAGAAAATATATTTTGTTTGTATAAAATACATATCAATATTTATTTTAGAGCCTTTATATTGAATGAAAACTGTACTATGGCATTTTACCTTAAAAAATTGCTAAGAGTTATCTAATGTTTCAATATATTTTCAAAATGGTATACAAATGTGAATGTATGAATCATTTAAATGTGAATTATTTACGTATTTAGATAATTTTCTACTGTAAAATTTGTGTGTAACCATTTCTTAATTTTATTTCCAAACATATGAACATTCTCTATCTTTCTTAATTCTGCAGGTATCATATTGAATAAATATGGTGCTAAATAGTTAAAAGATTTTTTATAAAATGTGCTTACCGGTCTTGGAACATAAATAGCTTCATTTTTTCTTAATTTTGATCTGTAAACATTACTTCCACTGCTGCCTTTGCTTCTGATAAAAAATATTTTCAACACCTTATACACATATAAATGTCTAAGTGGAAGAATTCTGAAAGAGGAGAACAGTGGAAAGGATGGTTCACGTCTTGGTTTTTTTGCTATCAGCCTCACATACTGTTTTTGTATTGTAATGAGTGATTTTAAGTTTGAATAGTACGTTCCACCCCAGCATACGTTTCCATACTCCAACCTACTGTGAACTAAAGAATGATACAAGGTTCTCAGAACACTGCTATTACACATGTTTTTAAGGAAGTAAAATATTCTAATTATGTTATTTATTTTTTTCCTCAGCTCATTTAAATGTTGCTTCCAGTTAATATTACTATCCAAAGTAACCCCTAAATATTTTATAAAATTTTCTTGAAGAATTTCATTACGTTTTGTTCGGCAATAATCATTTTTACAAACGCATTCAATGCACTTATAAATAATTTTGTTTTCAAATAGTGCTTCCCCTCTAAGACTAAAAATAATGAACTTTGTTTTATTTGTACTTAATATCATATTGTTTTTGGTGAACCACCATTGAATTGCCTGAAGATCAAGATTCATGTTATGTTCTATTTCCGTTAATGAATTTCCATGATAGCATAATGCAGTAACATCCGCGAACGATGTTATCTTCCCGTACAGCCTCGCGTTACATAAATCATTGATATAGACTAGGAATAAGACTGGACCGAGCACAGATCCCTGTGGTACACCATATTTCATTTCAACTGAATCACTCAATACCCCATTAATTTTTACACACTGCCTTCTGCCCCTCAAGTAACTATCAAACCATCTCAAGACTACTCTCCTCACTCCAGCATTATGTAATTTTTCTAATAAAATGTCATGGTCAACAGTATCACAAGCCTTTGTTATGTCCAAAAAAAGTCCACTTACTTTATATCCATCATTAATTCCATTAGTTACTTTACTGTTAAACTCAACAAGAGCCTGTTCTGTGTTTGGTCCTATTCTGAAACCATATTGATTTTTGCTAAAAAAAACCTTTATTTTCAAAAAATTTAATAATTTTTGTTTCATTACCTTTTCAAAAATCTTTGAGAAAGATGATAACAGACTAATTGGCCTATAATTATTGCATTCCATTGTTGACCCCTTTTTATGAATCGGAACAACAACAGCAAACTTAATTTGTTCTGGGAATATACCTGATTCGAAACTTTTATTAATAATATGAAGTAAAACATTACTAATTTTATTATATATTTGTTTTATTATCGTGGAACTTATACCATCAATACCAGATGATGTTTTATTTTTTAATGATTCTACAGCTTTAGATAAATCATCAAGAGTAGCTGGTCTCAAAAACATTGATTTAATACTAACAGGTTCATAAAAAAGGTTTCTGTAATATTGAGTGTTAACATTTGGTGGTTTAACTACATGTTCAATTAGCTTTTCCGCTGCACATGAAAAGAAATTATTTAGTTCATTAGCAACTTCATACGGGTCACTAATTACCCTATCTTTGCATCCTAGTTCATAATCTTTGCAATTATTTCCAATTTCTTTGTCTGCCCGAGGAATGGATTGATCCTCTGATGTAAATATTTTATCATACACTTTTCAAATAATAATTAACTTGTGTACCTTGTAAATGGTAGTTTTCTCGGGATTAAATCTTTAAATTTATGTAATTTGAATCTAGTATGTAACTAATTTTAGGAATGTTCTAAAAGTAATTAATTCGTGCTCAATGTTTGCTTAGCTTATTAAATTAAATGAGAATTTGTAATTTGAAATGGATTACGTAAATGACTGTGTAAAGGTCTTGTTAAAAATAAATAATTAATATGCTTCAATTCTCAAGAGGCAGTAACTTAAAGGCAAATAAATTTCCAGATTTTTAAATTGTCAAGTCGAAATAAGCGGACATTCTGCTTGATTTTGAATTCATTGGGAGTGCCTTTTTTCACTATGCTAATGCCTTACGCCCCAGGAAAAGGTCAAAAGTAAATTTGCCTCAAGTTAACTTAAGTTATTAATAATTTTTTTTGCTATAGATTTTTACATGATTAAACAAATCAAAATTTGTCTACAATAAAACTTTTAATCATTAAAATAAAAGGATAACACTTAACCTCTATGGTGATAAAGCAGATAAAAAAAAAAAAACACAAAATGCAAGCAACAAGATAAAAACTAAGTATGTCTTATATAACTTTCTGTATAACTTCATTTTGTCAAACTTTCACGACTCACTAGTGTTCCTGAAATTACCAAACCGATTTTATTATTAAATTTCTAAACATTTTTTAGTAATTTGTAGTAAATTATTTCTATTTTACCGGATATTATGTATCAAATATATTTATAATGACTAATATGAGAGCACTCAGTTAGTTATTGATTTTAAATCTTTTACCATACCATCTTAGTTTTTCTGTCAATAAGTTCTAATCATCAACAAAGAGCAATGTTTTTTTCTACTTTCACTGCGGAGAGTTGTTGTTAATATTTCTTTTAAGATATTTTCTAAAACTAAATTTTAAACAGAGGAGAAAGTCCATCTCCTAGTTATGACCCTGGTCGTAGAACTCGATATTGATTTTCACTTAATTTTCGAAGTATATTAAGTCATCAGTAAATTCTATGACTGATTATCCTTTGCAAAATTTAATAATTCACGACTGTGATGATTTAAATTCCAATACGTGTTTTCTTGTAAAGAAATTGAGAATGTAGGAAGATACAAATATTTGGAGATCATTTTTGACTATCGTATGAAATGGGTACATCATGTAGATTATATGAAACAACAAATTTGTAAATATGTGTATGTATTTAGAAACATCAGTGGTATCTTAACTGAAAAAGAAATCAAATCCGCTTATTATGCATATGTACAATCATTGCTATCTTTTGGAATTATCTCATGTGGTGCTGCATACAAAACGGTTCTTCAGCCTATCAACATAGATCCAAAATCAATATTAAAAGCTGGATCTTGTAGAAGATACCCAACTGAAACTCTGTTTCAGGAAACATCCATACTATCCATTAGGTATCCCCATGGTCGGCACTGGTGGCGCAGTGCTGTAACAGCTACTTGGGGACAAAGTGTTTGGGAGATTGTAGGCGATAGGTTCCATGCTCGGTTCTCTTAATACCGGCATGGCGTCCGCTTGATGGTTGCTATCGGCGTGGACACTACTAGAGAAGTCTGGAGTGTCCATGTTGGGTGGTAGTCATTGTGCGGATGTTGTGTGGGGGGAGATAACTGAGTATCAGACTTGTCAACTAGCTGAAAATCAGACCAGCACTACGTGGTTCGGATTCTATGTAAAGCTGTAGGTCCCTTAGTTGCCCTGGCTGTCGGGCTATTAATAAATTGCCCTTTCTGAGGAACAGTTGAACTCAGTTAGTAACCAGACTACACTCATCCACACTCATCCTACACTCATATAATCATTCATATTCGCCTTAAAATACCAACAACGTTGTGACGGCTTCTCATATGTAAGAAAAGAATGTAAGATATCTCTTTCTAAAAAAACTCTTCTTATCTACATGTTCAGTATATACACTTTAATGTAATTTTTACTTTAACACCACATTTACATAATACACAATACTCTGGAAATGTTGGTATTCTTCCGGTCCAACTGGTTAAGTCATTTTCAGTTACTAATGCATTTTACGTTTCACAGATTTTATATAGAAGTAGTCATAATAAAATTAATCAAAACAATTTTACCTCACCTACCTTAATTTTAAATCAAAAATTATAACTACTAAATAGCTTAAATGTGGAGGAGGCCGACGTTATCATGGGTAATAGTTATGGGTGGGCCGCCTGAGTGACCCTTGTCCTCCCCTTATCTCTCTTCATTATGTTGTATCAGACAACAATTCACTGCATTGCTGCTACAGTACTGATTGGCCATAATAATAATTATACAATTAATTTTAAATTTCTGCATTAATAACGAATATGTTTGGTTAATTTCTCTTTCACCTCTCAATGGAATATTAGTTTTTACAAACTCGAGCCTACGCACAGGCGTTTGCCCATGTAGGCTCTTTCCCTGAGGACAAAATATTGTATCCATGTTCCAATTTACAATACAATATTTTAATTTTAAGTTATTTTTCTGAATGCCTTTTATAAATAAGTTATATTTTGTTAAACTTTTGTTAAGTCCAATGTTATATTACTTTTTTTGTAAAAAACAATAAAAATCATTTCATTTCATTTTGGTTAGGTTAATTAGTTTGGTATCCCAATGAATTCATTCTCGTTGTATCATTCTTGTTGATTTCATTCCATAATCATCACCCTAACTCTATACATCGAAATGAAATGAAAATGTAAATTCGTTTATTTCCCCATTCAATAATAAAAACAAACATTTACACAATTAAAAAAAAGTAATAAACAATAACATATATTTAAGTATGGAAAATAGCCTACATGGGCAGATTACCTGTGCGTAGGCTGAGTTCTTGTTTCACTTATGAAATTATTACAATTTTGTTGGAGTGAAAAAAATGTGTATTTTTAAATATGGAGAAAAAATATATAATTTAGATTAATACATACATTAATGTGATTTTAATACATGTTTAGATAAGAGTAAAAAGAAAAAGAAAGAAAATCAAATTTGCTCCAAAACACTCATTTATGCATGATTTATAAAATAAATTAAGAAGAATAATCGAAATAAAAACGTAGAATATTCGAGATACTGTAATGAAATATGTAAATCGCAAGCTAACTTAATGACAATGGCAATGTTCAGACTTGTCCCCAGCTTGAGTAATAAACCATGGTTGAATAAGGCACATTATCAACTCCACCTGTAGACACAAGTGATAATGGTCTCAGCTCCCTCTAGGCCCAATCGTCTTGTCCATACATCCGCCCGTTTTTTTTTAAATTGACAGAGATGTAAATTTAAATATATCACAATTAGGATTATTCACTTGAATGTTTATAGATATGATCTTAGCAATATAAGATCATAGTGGACCGAGTGTACTGCCTTGAACCATACCGCAGTCCACTGGTACAATATCGCTCCGTTCCCCACCAATAGACACACACTGTAGTCTGCCTGTGAGATAGTTTTTAAACTACGCGAGGGCGGTGCCATGAATACAAACCAGTTCTAATTTAGAAAACAACTTATTTCTATCTGCTGATTCGAAAGCTTTTTTAGGTCTAAAAATATCATAATAATTTTTTCATTTGTGGAAATGTTAAGGTTAATTTTGTTAAAAATTCCGAACAAGGCGTCGCTTATGTTTTTGTCTTTCCTAAATCCAAATTGGTCCTCATTTAAAATGTTGTTTGATTGAAGATATTCTGCTAGTTGGTCTTTGACAATCTTCTCTAATATCTTGGAGAATACACTTCAGCTAATTGGGCAGAAGTTATTTTTATCAGAAATTTCATTTGCCTATAAAGATTTATCATTTTAGCTAATTTAAAATCGTCCGGGAAAATTCCAGGTGAAATACCTAAATTGATAATATGATGAAGTGTTTTGGAAATTGTATTTATATTGTTCTTAAGGGAATCAGCCGAGACCCCATCGTTTCCTGGAGTGTAACTGCTTCGTCAGATTGTATAGTATAGTCAGCGTCATGCACCACTCCCCCATCAATTTCATCCGTGAGATCACTCCCTACAGCCGCAAAATACTGGTTGAATTTGTTTGTAACCTGCTTACATTCTTCGGGGGTTACATCTAAAGTTTGTTTCAGATATTTTTGTATGGGAAAAGAGTCTTGGTTTTTTACTCTTCCAGCTAATTCATTTATAACCTCCCAAAACTAGGGATGGAAGTATTTGAGTATCCTCAACAACATTTTGTAGTTTGCATTAATATTTTGTGTCTGACCTCCGAGTAGCCTGCCTACCACCCCTCCTCTTCTTCTGTGGCCTGTCGTTACTTTCATTGTGATTGTGCATATGGCCTCTATATTTGATGTGCCATGAAATTAGTTTTCCACATTAGCCTATCTTGAAAAATAATCATTGTAGGCCAAAATAGTTTTCAAAATTATATTAAGCGCCAAAAACCTTTTAAAAATAACCAAAAATGTTATCTTGAAGAATTCTTCAGATTTATTTAGGAATTTTTCTACTAAAATTTTATTTGTTATGTAATTCAGTATTTGTATATTCAAAATTCTGTTGAGTTCTTGTATATTGGCATGTAGGATGAGTGTAGTCTGGTTACTAACTGAGTTCAACTGTTTCTCAGAAAGGGCAATTTATTAATAGCCCAACAGTCAGAGCAACTAAGGGACCTACAGCTTTATGTGGAATCCGAACCCTAGGCTTGCATAATCTTATAGAATTTTTAGTGTAGTCCTTTTAATTAAAATTTATAAATGCATCAAATGGTAGTTTTTAGCTAGTATAACTAAATGACAAATAGTTTTAATACAGTTAAACCCAGTAAAAATTGATTTTTTAATAAAATATCATGATTTACAGGTAATCCACAGGACCAAAATGTTGTACCCTGGGGATGAAGTGCATCATTTTGGTTGGAACAGCTGCAGCAGCTGTTACGGGAATCCATCAAAGAAGAGAGACAAAATGGTGATACCATGCCTTGGTAGTGACCGAGTCTATGTCCTTGATGTAGGGGCAAACCCCAAGGCTCCAACCATTCACAAGGTAGGTTCCTCTGTCCTTGATGTAGGGGCAATCCCCAATGCTCCAACCAATCACAAAGTAGATTTTTCTGTAGGATTAAATGTATCAGTAGAAATTTCTAGAGACATTGGATACTGTGATTTTGTTACTTATTTCATAAGTTTAGCAATCTTCTTACTATTATATAAAAAATATAATTGTGTCTGTGTGTGTGTGTTACTCAATCACGCAAAAATACTGAGCTCATTCATCTGAAATTTTGTATAGACATTCTTAGAGTCTCTGGATAACACATATTCCTATCTTAATTTTAAACATCAGAAAACCACCCCAGGGGTTCTAAGAAGTATCAATGCAACCCCTATGACAATACCAATTTGACAATTAATTGTTTACAATAGATTCTTTTTTATTTATTTATCAGCGGTTGGAATAAATAAACAACTTACAAAGGTCAAAGTAAATACCGGACCAAACCTAACCAAAACCGGTAAAACAGTAGACTGTGACGCCACATGGGCAAAATCACCTGGTTTCATTATTCGAAAAATATTGGTAACTAAATCTACCAATCGCAAGAAAGCATCCAGCTAAATAGTAGGCAAGTTATTTACCACTTATCAGCTGGAATTGTAAACTACGGGAATTAGAATAGTATTTTTGTATTTGTTGTTGCCATTTCCCCCATGTGAGGTCATAGGAGATGCACGTGATACCTACCGTCTTCTTTCCTAGGGGTACCGTGACCACAACGCACTTTTGCATTATACAGATGCCAGTAGGTACATGTTTTGTATAACTGAATGCAATAAGCACAATATAAATCAACGTAAACTCTGTACAAAAGGCGAGTTCTGTGCTAGTTTTAAAAATAATAATGAAAATTACATGAATTTAATAATTAATGTAAAATTAAAGACAGTCGGGCACCTGCTGATGACTGAAGTGTTGTCTCTCCACTTGGTGCAACCCAACCTCTGACATGTTACTCTTTCGTAAACATGGCATAACATTTATTTGTATGGTCTATTTAGAGGAGAACCTTTCTTCAATCACATTACTTAGGTAGTACAAGTGATTGTCCCATTAGAGACAAGAGATAGGCAGTGCACGTCTTATTTTAAGCACTGTTTTAATAGTGAATAAATGCCCACCCACCCATCCTTACATGTACAGTCATATTGACCCACCCATACACGTACAATGGTATTGTTAAACTTATTGTTGCAAACAATTAGGTAAAATTGTCTAGTGAGAACAGTTTCACTTGAGAGCTTCACCTGTTATGAGCAGTACTAGTGGCAAAAAAAACTACAGTACAACATTCTCTTGCATAGAGTTTTAGATGTTGGACCGGTTCTGGGCTATGTTCTAGACGGTGGTCTAGTGGGTAATGTCACCGTCTCCAGTGGCCAGGGAGTCGGTAGGGCTTGGGTGCCTGGTGTAATCGGATTAGTACTGTCCTTCTGTGGGTACAGGACTATTAGGCCCGAAGAGCCTCAGGTTTGTGATTGGAGAACGGTGTGGCGACATGATATAATAATTGCTAGGGCTCATTTTTAGCTTGAACTGACATACTGGCCCTTAGGACATTTTCAGCTTGAAACTGATATACTGGTCCTTAGAACATTTTTAGCTTGAAACTAACATACTTGCTCCTAGAACATTTTTACTAACTTAGTTTTTTATGAGTTTTTTTATTTGATTCCTTTGTTGAAATGTTCTGTAACAGCAAACAGCAGTAGTAATGCTTTAACCAGTCTGAACTTACAACACAAATTCATCCACTGTTTGGGTTTCTAAATCAGATTATCAGTTCATAGAAGGCTATATTTTTCATGTAGTTAGTTTTTAAAAGTCATTTTTGCTGTAAGGTCTTGATATTTTTCTCTTGATTGTTAGACAAACATTTTATAAACAAAGTGTCTTGTTGTCGGGTTCTTTATTTATTGAGTGTCAAAATAATTTTACTTTGGTGTTGAGCACTCAGGATTTCACTCTAATTAATGGAATTAAAATTATTTTAGTTCGTTTATTTTGTCTTTTTTTTTGTTTGTTCACAGTAGAAAAATACTTTTTGAGTGTTTTAAATACAAATACAACTTATGCAATATATAATGAATTAGGGAAAGGTGATGACTTCAATTGATTCAATGACAAATGAATAGTTAGGACAAACAAACAATTTTTAATCTTACATCTTTTATACTAGTAATTGATTGGAGATCAAGTACATTTTTTTCTAGTTAATATTTGATTAATTATTAGTTTCACAGAATGTAAATATCCTAGTATTAAGTAATTAAAAATTACAGGATCATGTCACTGTAAATGGGTGTCAGACTTTGACCACCTTATCTTTTCCATTATGATGGACAAAACATGTTGACTTATCACACTCGTTCTAAGAAACATTATTTACTAATTAAGTAGCTATTCTTTTTTATAATGCTTTTAAATGCATTTTTTGAACTTTTACAATCTGGAAAAGATATTACATAATTGGAACTAGTGTACTCTTTTAACTTTTAAAATTTAATATTACAGATTATTACTATGTTTATGAAAATATTAATTACATAGGATATAGGTTTTTTTCCGGAAAATATTAATAGCTTGAATGTTGTTTGTTTAAAAAAAGTATATGAGTGTAAGAATAAGTATGGGACTTTGTATGTTGTTAAGCCTAAACAATGAGTACTTATTATAAAATGTCTAGCTTGGCTACAAAGGTTTTGATGGAAAACAAAAATCATTTAGGATAGAACTGTGATAGAATATTACAGACGTAGAGTGTAATTATTGAAATAGTTAAGAACATACAGTACAATAATTATTTATTCATCAGGAAAGTTATAAAAATATGTGAGAAAACGTTTCTTAATCTAATAGGTGATAGAACCAGAAGAGATGCATGCATTGGGTGTTACAACCCCTCACACTACCCACTGCCTTCCTTCAGGGGATATCATGATATCCATCATGGGCAACAAAGATGGTGAAGGCCATGGTGATTTCATTCTCATTGACGGCTCTGCCTGGAAAGTAAAAGGTCAGTGCTTTTGAAGTGATAATTATTCTTCTTTTAACAATGAGCTATATATTAGACAATGTTCACTTAAGAGGTCTTTTTTCAATTCCTTTTTACTAGATTGTTTTATTTTACCAGGAAAAGTTAGGGCTAAGAACCTCTCTCTAACACTTAACTTGGGGACCAACAGCTTGACATGACTTCCGAACCACTCAATGAAACAATTTTATTTCAACTATCATCAACTGCTCTCTTAAAATTTGTTTATTGGATATTCCATTGTATTCAACACCTCTTCAAAAGTTAAGGAGAATTTAAGTAAATATACGATTCTATTATGTTAGTAGGCTTCCCTTTCACACCTGCCGTTTCACCCACTAACCAGATTAAGGCAACCAGCCAGCGTGCAAGAAAGATGCCAGTTTTAACACAACAACCTTCCAATCCTTAGAGTGTTCCTCCTGAAGTAATTAGGTTTCAGTTTATATAATTTATAAATAATTGTTTAACTAGCATAATACGTGTTAGTACAAATACTGTGCTAGTGAACGTCACACAACACAAATATATTACAATATAAGCACAAAATTCACAAATATATTACAATAAAAGTACAAAATGCACAAATATTATGGTGAGCGTGGTTCACCGAAATCGATCAGCGATTACCATAATATTTGTGCATTTTGTACTTTATTGTAATATATTTGTGCATTTTGTGCTTATATTGTAATGTATTTATGTAATATGTGTTGTGTGATGTTCACTTGTACTGTATATAATTTATCACAGCTTATTATGAACTGAGAGTTTACACTGTCAGTTTTCTAAGATCAGGTCAATCCATATGAAGTGGTCCAATAAATGTTAAATTGGTTGCTTGACTATTTTAAAATATTTTCATTTTTCTATATGATTTTACCATACTTATAAGAGGTTCAAAAATGATTTTTCAATAATTTTATCTTTTACTGTTTATGCATGGCGGCCATTTTTGTTTACGAGAATCTTGCCATTTTTGGCTTTGTAGACATTAGCGTTAAATTGATTATCACTGGATTGGATTATGCTAGAGCTTCCAAACCAACACCATTCTTTTCAGAAAGATCTCTTCTACAATACTTGTTATTTTCTTCATAGCTCTAAAAGCAAATTTTAACTCCTAAAATCGTCCCAAAAGTTCTGTATTGAAAATTGGCCAATTTCACTATTTGAAAGCTTAAAAAACAAAGAAGGATGATTTATCACAGTTCAAAATTTTTGTTCAGTTAGATAGCATAGCTCACTAATATAAAATAGTTTCAGCCTTAAAACATGTTTCTTTAATTTTTTATAAATTTTTAAAAATTTAAACTTTAAACATTTTTGAGGCTAAAGCTCTATATATCTGGTGGGACATGATATAAAAATCTGATTTTTGCACAGCATGTACATATATGTGGTGATAAAGTAGTATATAAATTTGAACATTGATATTTGACTTTGAGCAAAGTTATGAATTTTCAAAAGTTAAAAAAAAACAGATTTTTGCCAATTTTTATATTATGCGAATTACTTAAATATGAAGGTGGTATTGGAAAGTACGTAAAGTTAAGATGGAATGTTGTTTTAAATTGTTTATTAATAACATATAGAAAGTCTCAAAACAAAGAAAATCAGAGATACATAGGCCTTTTTTAAAAAAAAATCTATAAAAGATCTGAAACCGTTACACATAACTGATGTAATTACATACCTCATTCTAACTCTTATAATTGTTTAGAAGTACACTTATTTCTTCGGATAGCTTTTTTGAAATAGAATATGATCTTCCAGTAGCTGGGGTAAGTTCAAGCACTGAAAGTTTTCTCAGTACGTTCTTTAGTGGGATCCAAACGGTATCACTGGTTGATTTTTAAATGATGTCCGTGGTCCAGCTGGTTCATAAAACTTCACAAATACATCATTGTTTTCCAAACTTACTTTTTCAACATCTGCAAGCCACCATTGTTCATCATAAACAATGGCAACAATGTCATTTATTCTTACTGTAAATGAAGCAGTTTTACATACTTTATGATCTTCATAAATCGCTGTTTCTGAAGTAATATAGCACCTAACTATGTTTTCTGAAATGCTATGAAATCCCTGTGTACCTTTTATTGGCAGACAGTTGTCAATCTGGTTTCAAGTCTTTCGAAATGTAATATTATTTCTTTTTTCTTGACAAGGAAATACGTTATTCCTCTAATATTATCCTTACAAAATGTGTACATATCCTTGACTGTAAGGATTTGGTTTGAGGTAGCATGTTGTAAACTTGCTTTGCTCACCTCCCATTTTGCAGTACCTCCTGCTCCATCACATGCATTTTTGCCATGGCGGATGCAGACCTCTGTCTGGCCTCTGTCTGGACTCTGTCTGGCCTCTGTCTGGCCTCTGGTCTCTGTCTGGCCTCTGGTCTCTGTCTGGCCTCTGTCTATTATAGAAGCTGAGTGCAGTTGGTCCAAAATCGCACTCAGCTTCAAATCCAAAATATATTTTGTGGTAGCAGAGGTTTAAAAAATGTTTCTTATTTTTATACTGACTGCCACTACCATCAGAAAAATAGATGAGCTTCTCAACAGTAGGCATTTTTTCTTTTATAAATTTTGTCACATGATTGAGAAATGCATGGACAACTGCAGTGTTGTGCTCCAAGTAGTCACTAAGAATGCAGATGGAACGACTACATACCTGACCGTTTTCATTTTTATAATAAAACACAAACGGATGCACAGTTGCTTGGTCGTTGACCCAGTGGTATTCGTGAATTTCATCGTGTACCGTAAAAGTAAAATCTTCTGCAAAGTCAGCTAAGACTATGGATTTATTTTCAGAAAGCCTTTCTTTTTTTTCTTTCATAAATTGACTTAGAATTTTGGAGATGTAGTGGTGACTTTTAAGGTTGATTAATTTTTCTCCTAATGATTCAAAGAAACTCACAATTGTTAAGTTTGATTAATTAATATCATTAAATAATCTTATTTATTTACTATCAATTTTGATTATCATTTATATTATTTTAGAAATTAAGACATTTGGTTATCTAAACTGTACATATATATATGTGTAACCGATATATGTGGAATAAAGTTTCTTTTGAATTTGAACTCCTCCTGAGACTTTACTATTGTAACCATTTCCGCCCTGTCCGTTGTGACCCACTGCTTGAATGACAATTCTAGCATTTCTTCTTCAGATTCGTGGAGTATTTGAAGAAGTACCTGTTTATCAGGGCAACTTGCACAAGTAGACATCATGCAGTCATAGTCATTTGTATTACGGACTAACAAATCAAGTAGGTCCTTATAGTCAACATTAAATTTTGCATCAGCTATCTATAAGCTTCACATTTTGGTGGTAAAGGCAAACACATTCAAAAATCAAAAATCAAAATCATTTATTTGTAGTTTGACAATTTAAAAATTGTATTACAAAAGTCATATAATTATAATAATTATGTATTCATCATATATATGTTGATAGTGTATGTTAACTCATTTTAACTGACTAATATAATCACAATATGTACTACATTAGGGTTATTATTAATATATTACATAAATAAAAGCAAAATCAGTCACCTGACAAATACTCCTCCACCGAGTAAAAGGTTCCTTGAACTAAGTATTTCTTTAGGAAAGCTTTAAATTTTCTGGGGCTTTCTTCGAGTTTAATCAAATTTGGCAATTTATTAAACAATTTTGGCCCAATATTCTTACATAGGAGACGCTGACACAACGTTGTGCGTATTTTAAGGCGAATATGAATGATGATATGAGTGTTGGATGAGTGTTGATGAGTGTAGTCTGGTTACTAACTGAATTCAACTGTTCCTCAGAAAGGGCAATTTATTAATAGCCCAACAGCCAGGGCAACTAAGGGACCTATAGCTTTACATGGAATCTGAACCACGTAGTGCTTTTTTCAGCTAATTGACAAGCCTGATACTCAGTTATATCCCCCACACAACATCCGTACAATGATTACTACCCAACATGGACACCCTAGAGTTCTCTAGTAGTGTCCACGCCGATAGCAACCATTGAGCAGATTCCATGTCGGTATTAAGAGGACCTAGCATCCAACATATCGCCTACAATCTCCCAAACACTTTGTCCCCAAGTAGCTGGGTTACAGCACTGCACCACCAGTGCCGACATACAGAATGCGTTCCAGAAGAACCAGCAATTACACACCATTTTGGGCACAGTTCACAAAATTTGGACCTGTCAATGTTGCAGTCTGGATAAGCGTTTTTGAAAGCCACATACAGCTCATTTAGATTTGACAGCACTAGGCGTTTCTGTTTAATTACTTTAGTGCCATTTATAACTACTCTAATACAATCTTTCTTACCTGCCACATTCTACTATTTTCATCACTCTCATAAACCTGTTTGACTTTTTCAATAGTTTCTTCGCTTACACCTGCTCCTTTTTTTCCCTAAAACTGGAAGAATACCTTGTTCTCTTACTACGGTCCGAAACTTTGAACTCGCTAGCAATTTTTTGTCTCGACCAAGAGTCAGGTATTAAACTTAGTATTTTTATTTGTTCTTCTTTAGATGCCAATGAACATTTAGTTTTCAGTTTTTCAATCAAATCGTAATACTCAGCGTTTGATACTTCTGACCCTTCATTTTTTGGTGAACTGGCAGTGTTTCCAAATTTTTTCTTATCTTCTCTGATATTTTTGTAACTTTTCCCTCAATAGCTGCTTGTCTTTTTCCACTACTTAGTTTTCTTATTTTAGAAGCAGGAGATACATGTAAATTGTAACAAGCGTAATCTAATTTTTGTATAGCTTCTTCATTAGGAATATAGGCATCAGCCAAGCCTTTATAAGTATCTGATGATTCTGGATTTGAAACAGTAGTTAATTTTGAAAACCAGTTCGGACACAGAGATTTTCCAGGGATTATTTCAAGTTTTGTTTTAGAATCATTTGGGTTTAACAGGGATAAGTGATCAAGTATTATTTCTCTTAGGCCCTTAGAAATAAGATTTTTATAAACTTTTAATGGATCACAGCAGTATTTACCAAAAATATGGTATGTATTTTAATATGTATTTCTTTTCATGGTACTCACATATTGTTGAAATTGAAGAACTTACTCTAAATTTAAACACATTTTGAAAACTTTTCTTTAAATTCACTTAAATGTTTCAGGGTTTTAGAAACTGGACCATAAAATGATTTGTAACAATCTTCAATTACTAATTTTCCAATAGAGCATTGTTCATCCATTTTAATAATAAAAAATGTATGTAAAAGTGTAGATGGGAAATATTTTCAACATTACTTTAAATTCACAACTAAACTTTAAATCAATTAACATATACAGTAAACTCTCGATTATCCGCGGGCGGTTTATCCGCTTTGCGGATTATCCGCGGTGCATTTTGGTAAAAAAAAAATTATTTTTAATAAAGCTACTAAGTACAAAACCGCGATAAAAATCGTAAAAACGGCAAACAGTACACTTAATAATGTACAAAACGTGTACAGTAGTTCAGTATTATTGTACAGTACTGTATGTACAGTATATCGGTATCCACTGTACGTTGTGTGTGCTTGAGCAGTTTGAGGCGCAAGCAGCGGGACTGTAGACCTTGGTTTACTTGGCGCGTAAATGAATCATGTGACCGATGAGTAATCGGCACGCGCGAGGTCATTCGCCCTGTCTGCCACCTGCCACTGTTGACTCCCCTCCCCCTCCCCACAATACGCGCATCACTACAGCATTGTCAGTTCTGATTTCAGTGTAACTCAATCGTTCGAGCTGTTCGCTTCGTTAGTGAAGCGCCAAGTTGTGATTTGTTAAGTTGTGTGTTTTCCAAGTTGTGTGTGTCTGTCTATCTTTTGAGTGTTTTTTATTTTTTTAAAATGGCAGCTAAAAGGAAGAAAGTGGTTTTGTCAATCCAAGATAAATTAGAACTCATAAAAAGTGTTGAAAATGGTGCGCCTAAAAAACAAATGTGCTTGCGCTACGGAATTGGAGAGAGTACAGTAAGGGACATAATGAAGCAAAAGGACAAGTTGATAGAATTTGCGTCTTCATCAGACAACACATCGACAATGAAAAAGAGAAAAACCATGAAAAATAGCACCTATGAAGAACTAGATTCAGCCTTATTAGAGTGGGTTAGTCAAGTAAGAAGTCAGGGCACTCCAATATCAGGGCCTATTGTTGCAGCGAAAGCAAAAACATTTTTCGAAATGCTTAATTTAGAAGGAAATTTTGATGCATCGTCAGGCTGGTTGACTAGATTTAAGCAACGCCACGGAATAAGAGAAATTGGGCTTCATGGTGAGAAACTGAGTGGCGATGAAGAGGCTGCAAGTGGGTTCCAGTCTTACTTTGAACAACTGATTGAATCTGAGGGTTTAACCTATGAACAGGTTTATAACGCTGACGAGTCAGGCTTATTTTGGAAATGTTTGCCAACAAGAACCTTGGCTTTTGAGACCGAGAAGCAAGCTGCAGGGCATAAGTCAAGCAAAGAGCGGATTACAATTATGCCGTGTAATAATGCGTCTGGATCGCACAAACTAAAACTGTTAGTGATAGGAAAGTCCAAGAGACCAAGATCTTTTAAAGGAACAAGAGCCGAAAACCTTCCAGTTCACTACTATCACCAGGAAAAAGGCTGGATGGATCAAAGAATATTTAAAGACTGGTTTGATACCAAGTTCGTTCCCCAGGTTAGAGAGCACCTTAGGTCAAAAAATCTACCTGAAAAAGCTGTGCTGCTTCTGGATAATGCTCCGTCCCACCCTGGAGAAAGTGTGTTAAAATCGGACGATGGAAATTTCTTTGTGAAGTTTTTGCCCCCAAATGTGACGGCCCTTATTCAACCTATGGACCAAGGTGTCATTGCTTCGATGAAGAAAAAATACAGGACGGCTTTGCTGAAGAAAAGGATTGATGAAGGAGATGATCTAAAGACGTTCTTCAAAGACTACACGGTTCTTGACAGCATTTATGACATCAACAATGCTTGGAAATCCTTCAAGCAGTCTACTCTAATGAAATCCTGGCGGAAGATTTTGCCAGATGTAGAGAACATCCAAGAGGGAGAGGAAGATGAAGACGACATTCCACTGAGTGTCCTAGCTAATTTAGCTAAATCTGTTGCCGGAGGTGTTAACGTGAATGAAGAAAATATCGGTGAGTGGATTGAATGTGATGCCAATGATCCGGGCTTTGAGTACTTCACAGATGAAAGCATTATTGATCAAGTACGAGGGATTGAATCGGTTGAACCGAAAGACAATGAAGATGAAGAGGAAATGCAGAGGACCGTCACTCATGATGAAGCATTAGGCCACATCGATCATATTCTTCAATATCTCGAAGAGCAGGACGACGCAACCCTTTGCGACAAGATGGTATTGAGGAAGCTCAAATCTCAAATAAAGAAAAAGAGTTTTGCTACGAAAAAACAAATGCAAATGACTGATTTTTTTGTTAAACAGTGAAGATTACAGTACAGTACTTTTCAATAACATGGTTGATATTAATACAGGTTTTGTTATCAGGTAGGCCTACGTCTTTGTATTGTATAATAAACTTATTTAAAGCACTTTTGTGTTGTTTTTTAGTGCCTTTAACCTTTGTTTAACCATTACCGGCAATTTTGCGGCTTATCCGCGATATTCGATTATCCGCGGTATTCACGCCAGTCAATACCGCGGATAATCGGGAGTTTACTGTATGTGCACTCACTTAAAAGTAAAAAAACTTCAAAGTATCTTAACCCACACAACCACACATTATGAATCTGGACTGATTGAGCAAATATGTCTGGTATTGGAGAGGGGAGTTCATAATCAAATACAGAATTGTCCACTGAGCTCCTGTGAAGACTTGTCCACTGAGCTCCTGTGAAGACTTGTACACTGAGCTTCTGTGAAGACTTGTCCACTGAGCTCCTGTGAAGACTTGTCTACTGATCTAACTCACTGATGAGGATCACATAGATTTTGTTGTGTATTCTTATTGATGTTATTTTTATGATTATAATAGGCTTAATACATTATTATTATAAGTTATAATAATAATAATAATTTTTATTATGATAACTACTTTCGGGTTATTCCTTCATAAACCAGTGTTCATTAATTTCATTTCAATTTAAAACTATGTCTAAAGAACTAGAACAAAAGCTAACTTTTGAAAATTCATAACTTTGCTCAGAGTCAAATATCAAAGTTCAAATTTATACACTACTTTAGCACCATATATATGTACATGCTGTGCAAAAATCAGATTTATATATCATGTCCCACCAGAGATATAGAGCTTTAAACTTTCAAAAATTTTAAAAATTTCAATTTTAAAAATTTTTAAAAGTTAATGATACATGTTTTAAGGCTGAAACTCTATTTTATATTAGTAAGCTATGCTATCTAACTGAACAAAAAGTTTAAACTGTGATAAATTATCCCTTCTTTGTTTTTGAATCTTCCAAATAGTGAAATTTGCCAATTTTCAATATCAAACTATGGGGACGATTTTGGGAGTTAAAATTTGGTTTTAGAGCTATGAAGAAGATAACAAGTATTGTAGAAGAGATCTTTCTGAAAAGAATGGTGTTGGTTTGGAAGCTCTAGCATAATCCAATCCAGTGATAATCAATTTAACGCTAATGTCTACAAAGCCAAAAATCGCAAGATTCTCGTAAACAAAAATGGCCTCTTGCATAAACGGTAAAAGATAAAATTATTTAAAAATCATTTTTGAACCTCTATGAGTATGGTAAAAACATATAAAAAAATTAAAATATTTTAAAATAGTCAAGCAACCACCATTGGACCACTTCATATGGATTGATCTTAAAAACTGCTGTATATAAAATGAATTGACATTTGTATTCAATTTTTACATATAAATATATGTTTTTTACACAAATATACTGAGGTAATTTTATATAATATCTGTATGTATATATTTTTCATGAACTTTGTACTGAGAATATAAATAAATTATTCTCAGCAAATTCATTTCTGGCAAACATTTCAAAGTTGTAATTTTATAGGTAGAATACAAAAGAGAGTAATTTATGTGCAGAATAAAACTGCCATGAAGCAAATTTGTAAAAAAAATTGGCATATAACGAAACTTAAAAAAAGATAAATATTTTTCCTAAACACGTAATCTTTATATTTTTTTATTTTTTCCTAAACATTTTTATCAATTTTCATATCAAGAGGTTCTTATAAATATTAAAATTTATTCTTACTTACTCTTACTCTTACTCCCATGGCCACACATATCTAAGAAGATATTTGGCCGCACCAACAAAGCCCCTCCATCTGTCTCTATCTTCCGCGTCTTCCTCGGTCACTCCCAGTCGCTCCAGGTCTCCCTTCACTTGTTTCCACCACTTTTGCCATGGTCTTCCTCTCGGTCTTCTTCCTTCGGGATTCCTCATTATAACTTGTTTCAAATTATGATTCTCCTCTCTTCTTAAAACATGTCCAGCCCATCTAATCCTTCTGCATTTAAATTCACAAACTACATCTGGGTCCCTGTAAAGTTCTCTCAACTCCCTGTTGTGTCTCCTTCTTCAAAAATTGGCCCATACATTTTTCTGAGGATCTTATTTTCAAAGACAATTAGTTTCCTTTCTTCCTTTTTATTGAGTTTCCATGTTTCAGCTCCATAGAGCAATACTGGACTGATGATTGTTTTATATATTCGAATTTTGGTTGTTTGTGACAGTAATTTTGAAGACATAAGTTTGTTGCATGCGTAGAAACATCTGTTTGCAAGATTTAGCCTATTTTGTATTTCTATTTCATCTTTGTTTTCTCTAGATATTACAACGCCTAAATACTTAAAAGAATCTACCTTTTCAAATTCATGGCCTTCTTCTTGGAGAGTGTCTTGATTTATGTTAATTGGATTTCTGGCAAATTGCATATATTTGGTTTTTCATCATTTTTAAAATTTATTCACCTAAGAAAAATTATACATTCGCATAGAACAATTATTTCTGAAGAAAATAAAAGGCAAAACAGGGTTTCCTGAAATAAATTGGTGGTTGTATAGATTTTAATGCTTAGTTTAGTGATTTAAAATCCTAGTACTATTTTTCAACCTATTAACTATATGCAAGTCTTGTCTGTCTTAGGTCTCTGGACTGAAGGTAAATTGGCTCCTTTTGGATATGACTTCTGGTATCAGCCGTACTGGGATGTAATGGTGTCTAGTGAGTGGGGAGCACCCAAGTCCTTCAGAGGTGGCTACAAACACTCCGATGTCCTGGATCCTAGTAAGTCCTTATTTTACTCCTGCCTACCATACTTCTTTCCCATCCGTTGCCTTTTGTAATTGTTTGCCATGTTTCACTGTTCCGTAACAAACACTCATAGATCCCATTATAGTATCCTTTTTGGCATCCTACTCTTCTTCATTATTTTACAAGTCTTAACTATTTAATCATGTTTTTATTTATCTTTATATGTTAATTTTACTACACTAGGCCTAGGATTCCAGTAATAAACGAAAGCAGCATACCTGGTAAACTGTAGATAGAAATACATTCACATCATAAAAAAAAACTGGTGAAATGTTTTATTACACTAGGCCTAAGATGCCAGTAATAAACGAAAGCAGCATACCTGGTAAACTGTAAATAGAAATACATTCACATCATAAAAAAAAACTGGTAAAATGTTTCGGCACCACTGACCCCTTCTTTAGTCTCTAAATAAGTTGCTTTCCCGGTATGCTGTTTAACTTTATTCATAAATTATTATTATCAAAAATTATCATAAATTTAACTTTATTCTGTGCATAAGCTATTAATTTATTTAATATTTATTTATAAATAGATGGTCAGATGTGTAAGGTATTGAAACATAACTTTCAAATGTCCAACCTTGCCAAGTAATTAAAGTGGCTGAATCTTTAAGTAACTCCAAGAGTGAGGACTATTACAGTCTCGCCAATTATGTAATTAGACTACACTCATCCACACTCATCCTACACTCATATAACCATTCATATTCGCCTTAAAATACCAACAACGTTGTGTCGGCGTCTCATATGTAAGAATAAGAATAAGAACTTTCCTCTTCCCTTTCATTTTTTATATTTTTGCAATTTTATATCAATTTAGCTATAATTTTGCAATAATTCATAAATATATCTCCTTATTCATGTGCATTTTACTCCTCAGAAATTCAATTCACTTTTCCAATCTGTACTTTTTTCTTTAATTTTTATGATCCTTGTATGTGTCATATCCATATAACCGTGTTAATGACACATAGTAATATGGTTTCTGTACCTTTTGGTGAAACACTACTTCCCATTAATCTGGGAAGGCTATTTTTATCTTCAATTCACTATATATTTTATATTCAATAGACACTGAGCTATCATCCCAACAAGCAGAGGGGGGGGTCTCTTATCAGCATAGTAGCTTAGTGGGTAAGGCTTTTAATCTGAATCTTCAACTGAGGTTCAAATCTATTGAACTTGAAGTCAGTACTCCACTTAAATTAAACAACCAACAGCTGAGTTAAATAATGTTACAATTTTTCTGTGATAAAATTTTGGCCAGGGGGACAACTTGAGAATTTTGCAGTTTGGTAAGGTCGCAAACTTCAAATAGGCTGTTAACTCCATGTGTGTCAAACTGTACATTTGACATAAATCAATATTCTTATATATTGCGCAGTTTATATTCTAAATCATATATTTTGAACTTTATAAATACAGTAGGGGATACCCCTGCACACTTCGCGTGCCAACCCTGACGCTCGCTGCGCTTGATACACCTTGGCCTTCGGCCTCGTCATGTGACTTTTGAGTACAAATAATAGTAGATTAACTGTAGAGCGTAAAATCACAATATTAAATTTATTTACAGTATATCACTCATACTACTTGCGTTGCTACCTATTTAGTAGTATAAATACCCAATTACTTAGCCCGTTTCATTTTTGTTTAACAACTGAAGATGAAACTAATAATATAATATTATAAATGCATCAATAGTTTAATGTCAAACATTCAAATTAAACATGTTTATTTATTTACAAAACAGCTGTTATTAATTTACTAAAATCAACTCAATGTTATCCTTAGGGAACAATCTTTAAGGGCAGTTTCTACCCCGTAAGAGTAATTTATCAAGATGAAAATACTTTAGTTGTCCTATTTAATACATAAAGAAACAGTGTATTAAATTTCAGCTCTCTACCTATATGGGAAGTTGGAGAATTTGCGATGAGTGACTCAGTCGGCACTGGTGGCGCAGTGCTGTAACCCAGCTTCTTGGGGACAAAGTGTTTGGGAGATTGTAGGCGATAGGTTGGATGCTCGGTCCTCTTAATACCGACATGGCGTCCGCTCAATGGTTGCTATCGGCGTGGACACTACTAGAGAAGTCTGGGGTGTCCATGTTGGGTGGTAGTCATTGTGCGGATGTTGTATGGGGGAGATAACTGAGTATCAGGCTTGTCAATTAGCTGAAAAAAGCACTACGTGGTTCGGATTCCACGTAAAGCTGTAGGTCCCTTAGTTGGCCTGGCTGTTGGGCTATTAATAAATTGCCCTTTCTGAGGAACAGTTGAACTCAGTTAGTAACCAGACTACACTCATCCACACTCATATAATCATTCATATTCGCCTTAAAATACCAACAACATAGTGTCGGCGTCTCATATGTAAGAATGTAAGTCAGTCAGCCAGGGCTTTGCCTTATATATATATATATATATATATATATATTTACTAGCTGTACCTGCCCGCTTCGCCGGTCATAATATTGAGTTTGATCATATAATCGAAATATGCTTTCAGTTTACACTGTATCAAACTTAGAACAGCTAATTTTATGAATAACTTAATACTGTACTCAATTATTTTAAATTTTAAAAGTTTAGCCTACCACATTTTTATTCAATTTGTTTTTATTTAACAAATTTAACAAAGCCTACTTTGAGAGGGAGCAAAGTAGGGTAATTATGGCTGTATGCAAATTAATATTGTAATCTTGATATTTCAATCAGACTTTTCTTGTAGTTTACAAACTTTGGTTGTTTAAAAAAATGTGAAAGTCTACTTTTAGAGGCCGTGAATTATGGCAATTGACTCTAAATCAATTAAATGTCGAGGTTGTCGCCGTGTTAAGCCAGGTCCAATGAACTGGCTATACATGTGTAAAAATTAAATTTAAAATTTTCCAATTGAAATCAGTTTGTTCTCTTTGATACAAAAGTTTTAAAGTCTAGACAAATCTGTAAGTCTACTTTTAGAGGGCACAAATTACTGTAGTTGACTCTGAATCAGTGAAATATTGGGTTTCTCGCCATATTTAGTCATGTCCTGTGAACCGGCTATCCATTTGGTCAAATTAAATTGTAAATTTTCCGATTAAAATCAGTTTTTTCTCTTATATACTAAAGTTTCAAAGTATAAGGAAATCTGTAAGTCTACTTTTAGAGGGCTCAAAGTACTATATTTGACTCTGAATCAATAAAATATTGTGTTTCTTGCCATCTTTAGCCATGTCCTATGATCTGGCTATGCATGCTTTAAATCTAAATTGTTAATTTTCCGATTGAAAACAGTTTGTTCTCTTAGATTACAAAGTGTCATAGTCTAGAAAAATCTGTGAGTCTACTTTTAGAGGGCACAAAGTATGGTAATTGTCTCTGAATCAGTGAAATATTGTGTTTCTAGCCATGTTTAACCATGTCCTATGATCTGGCTATATATGTGTTCATATTAAATTGTATATTTTTCCATTAAATACAGTATGCTCTCCTAGGTAACAAAGTTTCACAGTCTAGAAAAATCTGTAAGTCTACTCTTAAAGACGGTAAATTAACCAATTTGATTTACATGCTCAAATTGAAAATCTAGCTCTACCTAAGGATGAAGGAGGTGAGATAGAGCAAAAAGTTGTAGGACCAAAGTTGTAGATCGTCTCAAATCAGGTACAGAAAATGGTGTTAATTTTGTTGTAGAACCGTTCATTTAGCCGCTACCGTACAGTCCAATTAGAGAAATGCTGCTTTTGGCATTTAAAATTTTTGGCACTAAAAGGCTGCCATCTTTGATTTACTAAGAATTTATCAAAATCCCTTCTTATTGCACATCTACAACATTAGACTTTTGACTCTACAAAATTTCAGCCTCGTAGGCTTAGTACTTTTTTAGTTACAGTGATGAGTGAATGAGTTAGTGGTATTTGCCTTTTATAGGTATAGATAGATTGATTTATTATTCTTAAATCATTAGTAATGTTATAAGTAAATAAAACAATTTGTTTCTTTAAACATTTAATGTTGTTGAATGTTATGTTAGCTTTAACAGGCCGCTCCCTGAACATCTACTCTTGGAAGGACCACAAATTGTTGCAGACTATTCCTCTAGGTGAGGATGGCATTGCACCTCTCGAGATTCGGTTCCTGCATGATCCAGTTGCAGCTCAGGGCTTTGTCGGTTGTGCTGTCATGGCCAATGTTTTCAGGTATATATTTGTTGTTAATCGTTTGTTATTTTATTTTATGAGTTAATTTTCACATAAATAAGATGTTTAGTTCAGTTACAGTTTGAGTTTGAATCAATTTTGAAAAGAATTAACTGTCTCCAGATATCTGATGAGGGAGACAAAGGTAGTTGGACATTTGCCATCATTACGTGAAAAATAACAATCACGACGTTTCGATTTGGTAAAACCCAAACCTTTTTCAAGTGCTAAAAACTAAATTACATATACACAAACATGTTATAAAACTACGTTCTTAAACTAATAAACTTATCTACTTTAATAATTATCTACATTTTAACCTAGCTCCTAGAATGGAGTACAACAAAATGAACTTCTACTAAATATAAAAAATATTAACAGGGTTAAATTAATATAGCCAATTAGGCGCTGTCAAGGTCACGATATCAACGAAAAATGTCAAAACACAATAAAATTAATATTCAAATCAGACTGAAATAAGATTACATTAACTAATCATAAATATATGGTACCTGTAAAACACAATTAATTAAAAATAACATTCAACATGCACAAAAAATTATATATATATATATATATATATATATATATGACTCAGAAGGACTGAGACTACTATTACAATTACATTTTAACCTGAAAAGACAACAATTATTAGGAATAAAACAATACCATAATCAAATATTACAAAAATGATGAAGTCTGCAGTGACGATGGCGTCTAGACGTCCCAGGTACGAAGTGAGGATGATACAATCCAAGTGCAGTGTCTACGAAGTTCCCTCCAAGGTGATAAACACGGGGACAAGACAAACATACACACTACACTTCACAACAACCATACACAGACTGACGAGGTCAGGGACGTACGCTCCGAGATCGCCAAAAATGCGGTGACTCAGGTACGGGGACGGAGACTCATGGGGTGTTTAATTGTTGTAGGTGCAGGTGGTGTAGGATTCTGGTTAGATGATGTCATGAGTGTATTGAACTTTTTATCAAGTGTGTTTTTAAGTAAAGGAACCCACATGGGTCTAACTTCTATGCTACTTTGACTGATTACTTGTTCATTATTTAGTTTCATAAAGGCACCTTCGATGAATGTACGTTTAAAAAATGTGGTTCCCTGTGAAGTATTTTAGTGTTATCTCAGTTATCCAGATATCTGTTGTTCTTTTTGTTACCATGTTAGGAAAATATTGGCTTAGGTTTTGTAGACTGATTCTAATTACATATAGAAAAATAGCAGTGGGTAATGAGGACCTTAGTCAAAAACTTCTTCAAAAACTGCCCAAGAATATTTATGAGAGTGATGGCATCCCAGCCATGTTTAACATTAAACTGTTTAACATCGGAGAAGCTATATGAGGGTAGTTTGTTGAGGAATACTAAGCTCATTGTAAAAATTGTCTTGAACACCTACTTTCCTCCACTATTTATCTGCATGGCATATTTATGTACATGTAGTAACTGCATTTATTGTTTCTTTTTTGGTGTGGCTTAAGAGTCTGTTGTGGGTCCGGGTTTCTTAGTAATTTACATAAATGATCACCTTAAAGCAATTAATAAACAACTTATATTTTACAGATTGTAGGACATTTTTAACACAACCGTAATTGTAGTAAACAAAACTAACATTGAAATAGTAAAATTGTACTCTGATACGCTCAGCGACTTGGATAATTGGTTTCTTGACAATGGTCTTATGTTGAAAATTGATAAGACTCTGGTAGTTTGTTTTACAACAAGAAGTAATTGGAATGAAGTAAATAATACTTTTAATTTTCCAGGAAATTAAAATTACAGTTTTAGCTGGAAAACACATAGAGATTTTATTTATAAAAAGGTCAGATTTGTTTCTTTAATCTTTATACAATTGATTGATTATGTTCCTTTTGACACAAGAGTAGTTTATCCTGCCTATATTGGCATTATTTCATTTTACCATAATTTTTAGGTTACAAGAAAGAATTATCTATATTATGAAATGTTTTTACAAGAAGCTTTTGCAAAGTACAAAATTTAAAATTCAACTACTTGTTTATTCAGGCCTATATAGGTACAAAACTTAAACATTGGTTCACTAATCAAAAAATTATTCTTCAGCATTTTTTAAATATGAGATTGGTTACAATATTAGAAATTGGTCAAATTTCAGGCCTCCTAATTATTGTTAGAAATGTTTGCAAAAATACAATTATATGGGCTTTAAGGGCACTCTGGAACGGAAAATATTTTTTTTTTTTTTTACATTTTTGGATTTTTATTGATTATAATTATTTGATTTATTAGCTTTAAAATGATGTATAATAACATATACTTTTAACCCTCCGAGTGATAACGGCTCGGTCCGAGCCGTTAGGGTCCGCGTGTGAATCGATAACGGCTCGCTCCGAGCCGATCGCGAAAAATGCCGTAATGAAATAATTATTGGCGGAAATCAGATATTTGTTATACTAATATGTTTGGAAAGAGTTCCTTTATTCGTTAACTTACTCTATGGTAAACATTTTTCACACACATAAATAAAACAGTAGGATGATGTCATTCATGAACAGCTGATTGTTTACAACTGTAGTTGTGCCAGTCAATCAGACATCGTAGATCGTGTGTCATTGTTGTTGGTTATGTTGTTATTGTTATTTATTAGTGTGATGTTTGATTTTATTTAGTACGTATTTTTATTATTTATTATCAAAATGATATAAAGAATTGACTCATTTCTGGAAAGCAAAATGATGTAATAGGAAAAGAAAAGCACCCACCAGATCTGAATCTGATTCTGAATAAGTGATGTTTTATGAGTACAGTTCTATGTAAATACATATATAAAGTTATAATTTTTGTAAATAGTGTTTATTTAGTTAGTTAGAAGTATTAATTTTGCAAATAATGTTCTTTAAACATAGAAATAAATAATTTATGGAACTTTACACTGAAAAAGTACATTTTTTCAAATATTTGATTTTTTACGCTGATACAAAACATTGCCAACAAAACATTTTTGTTGAAGAAAAACTACTAGTGTTTCATATTTTTGTGTTCAGAACCAAACTCTGCATCTTTTTTATATAATGAATTTGAAATTTGTTGCCATAAAAACAATGTAAAATACCGTCAAAAACAAAAACAATTTTAAAAAAAATAAAAAATCAAGGTCATCAGTAGTTCTTAATTTTTCAAGTTATTTTGGTAAGTTTTTATTTTATATCACCATTTGCTATATTTCATTGTGAATAATTTGATATATAATATGTAATATTACAGGTATATTTTATATTTTTTATAAATTTTTAAAAAAAGTTCTGCGCGATATCAGAAAATGGCCTATCACTGAAGAGTGAAATGATCATCATTCGGAGGGTTAAATTATGATATGTTCAAAATATTACAATTAAACATTTGATGTGCATTACCATGGATACGAAGTGTCTCAATTTTGAGGTGACATAAATCATATTACACTATAATACATTTAATTCTTCACTGAGTTTTACTTTTTATATCGCTTAACTATGTAGTACAAACAGCATTAGTGAGCTCAGCTTACAGACTTCAGTACAGCTGTTTCTGTTGATAAACAATAGTTTGATTTGTTTATGTTTAGTGAAGTGAATTGTTCAGTTTGTGTTTAGAAGTTTTGTACAACTATGGATAACAAAACAAAGTAGTTAGTTTTAGAAGTTGTTACTAGAAAAGGAAAAATGCGGGGAAGCCTAAATCTAGTGCAGTTATTGATGATTAACTAGATGTGCCATTATGTAAGATGTGCCACCACAGCCTAAAAATACCCAAAACAAATGTAGCAGGCTTAGACAACAAAACACATCTTAAAAGTGCGTTTCTCAGCTTATTTTGGTGATTTCCGAAACTTTACTTTTTTAAAATTTTACCACACTTATTTCAATAACCACTGAATATCAATATTTAAATGAAAATATCACTGTAAATATATTATTACTATATAAAGTTCTTAACTCAGGGATTTTTTAATATTTTATTTAGAAAACAAATAAAAAATATATTTATAAGATTTTTGAAAAATTTTTAACATTTTTAAATAAATTGTTTAAAAAGTTTTTGAAGTTTAACAGCCACAACCTTGTGTAGGAACTAAACAAAAAGGCAATCTTTAAAATTAAACTAAAATTACAAAAATATCTCACTTAAAACTTGAGTTATGTGCATTATTGGTAACATTTAGTTTAAATGGAGTTTGGATTGCCCTTAAATTGTAAATGAACTTCCAGTAAATATTCTATCTTTGGCTCAGAGTCAATTTAAATGAAAACTAAAAGTCGAACTAGTTTACAGAGCAAAACTTTTATATAAGTTGCCAGCTGTGGCTTAAGTCTGATATTAACTATTTTGACTTTGGCTGTCAAAAAAATTAAGGTTGACTGTTTACTTAATTCTTTCTGAAATAAAGTAAGTACAGTTGTTTTCATAAATAAATAATCATCTGGTTACAGTAATAAACTTACAGGATATCATTTGGATATAATGTGCACATAAATCAGCTGGTCACGAGCACTTCCTCAGCACTGACATTTATTTTCATTTGCGATGTAGGTTAGGTTACTTAATGCTTTAAATGCTGTGTTTCAGTTTAAAATCTTAGGAACTAAATTTAAAAAAATACTTTTTTATATGAATACAATGTTGTGAAAAATTTTCAAGTGAATCCATTCACTATCATATGAGTTATATCATTGATTTTACTATATAAAGAGATACTCCATCCATATGGGAGAGTTGTGGCGAGGCCCCAAAACTGTTTTGAGGCCCCACGCTGCGCTGCGCATAGCCCTATTTCCTCTCTCTCTCTCTCTCGCACGCTCTTCCGTCTCTCTCTCTCTCTCTCTCTCTCACTTCCCTCCTCTTAACCCACTCTCCCATTCTCCAGACAGCCGCCCCGCCCTCTACTTCCTCAGGTCCCACACACAAACAACGTCCTGCTTAGATAATTGTTTACGTTATTCCATATGGCCAACGTTTATACGGGTTCTCTGTTTTTATATTTGCTTGCATCTCTTTCGAATAATAAAGAATACTGTGTTGATACTATTGTTGGTACAGTAAAACTCAGTGTGACATTCATATTGAATAAAGAAATATTTATAACTGAATAAATTAAAACACCATATTGATTTATATGATTAACACACCATGTATTTGTAAATAGACACACTTGAATAGACCGCTAACTTATCGGCAATGCTGGCGATAATTACTGCTGATTTAATAAACATTTTCATATTATATAGCCCATCTGAATAATCTTTATTTATTGCATTTTAACCATCGATTAGGTGATTAAATCAACTGTTGTACTCAATCATTAATTTTTTCATATTCGGCAATTGATTAAAAAATAAATTGTTTTCAAATCCAATCAATGACTCTCCTTTCAATTATGAAATTAATCTGCAAATATTCCAGGAATATATAATAGCCTATAGCGAAATATTAAAAAATGTGACATTATTTATTTCTTTGACAAAATAGATATTGAAATAGGCCTATGATATTTATATAGAATAATACTGGGCAAAATATAAAACCCAGGTGAGATTCAAATTTCATGATAGGGTTAGAAAAAATCATAACAAACCACTAATTTACTTCTATACAAGATAAAAATAGCTTTCATCTTATGGCCTGATTCAGACAATCTATGTATAGGCATTTAATTATAAATAGCATTATTTTTCATTTTATTATAAACGTCTGTTTTACTATTACTGTCTGTAACATTAACATATTATTTGGTTCCAAGTAATTGCATGATTGTTTGTAAAATATTTCATTGTTTGGTGAATGGTCAGTTTTCATTTTTTTCGGAATCATGAAGAGTTGTGACTCTTATTACTTCTTGAGAAAAACAATCTCAGTGTCAATTGAAATTGGTTAGGAAATATAATCGTGATAGAATATAACTAGACTACTGATTATTTGGATTCAATTTTCATTATTTTAATCAGGTTGAAATTATTGTAAATTTTGTTTATGTCCCCCTTTCAAAAATTCCGTTCTATAACATTGATTGAATCAGACCATTGTAAAAAGTATGTCTAAGGCGAATATAATTAAAGTTATCTATCTGTTTTTCATACACGTTTCTATTATTTTACTAGATGTGAAAGTATGGATAAACTGCATTTTATTTATATTTTTAATTTCTCAGGTAAAGACACTCTGGAATTAAACTGGTAAAATTTCACAAGTAGCGTGACCAGCAATAACATTAGAAATAACTAATTTTAAGTAACTACAGAGTCTAAATAATAACAAAATAAACTAAAGCCGCACTCTGTGGCGTTTTTAATTATAACAGAACAAACAATTCCAAGAACTAACAAAACTATATAAACGGCATCTTCAGGTTAAAGAACACAAATAAGTCCAAGTGGGACGCGTCACAAATTAATTAAAACTTAACAAACACAGTTCACACACGAGGAAAACAACGAATATTAAAACTTTCGGTAGGCCTACCACACACATTTCACTGTCCACGGCGTGCCAAGGAAGCAGATTTTAATATTGTGGTATTTATGACAAATAGTTCAATTTACTTTTAAACAAAAGTAATATTCATTTATAATTAAAAATACAACAATAATATTATACAATGCAATATTGACAAGAATTTGGCAATTCAATTAGCTCAACTATTTCTTTGAAAAACCACTTGTTAAGTTATTTATTACCTTCCACTGCTCAGATACATCACCTTTACAGTTTTCCAATGATGTTGAATAGTAATTGTTTTTTTGTAAAATTGATCACATTATTTTATTGATTAGTATATTTTGCAAAATAATTTTGAAAAACTTTCATATGGTATTCTCGTAGAAATTTTATATAATTTTTTACGTCTCTCAAATTTATGTAAAATGTTTGGTGTTATCCAGGGACTTAACAAAAAAAATTAGCCTTTAACAATTTAGAACTACCACCATTTTTCTTGCTACTTCTAAATATACAATTACTTAAAATATCAATAAACTTACAATACGCAGTATTTACATCATTTTAGATAATGCATAATGTTTTAACTAAACATCTGTAACATACTGTTATTTACATTGACAAAATAACAAAAATATGTCCTCTAACATTTTTCATATTAGCAAACCCCTAAGGCCTAAATAAAAGATCGCAATTCCTTTCCGTGCAAGACAAACCACAGAACGGAATAATATCCCACTTTGACTTGACTCTCTATCAAGGCCTATCGGCGAGACAGATGGAGGGGCGACAGTAAACAAGTACTATCGGACGCTCGTCTCATGAGAAAGGAGAGAGAGAGAATGGGGGAATGAGAGGGAGTGATTAGTTCCTTTACTGCTCACAGGTTGTGCAACCGAACAGTCGAAACTGGAGGCAATTTCGACCTCTTTAACTTGATTGATGACAGGTTGCAGCACGGTCGCTCCCATTTTCTGTGCCTCAATATTTAACATTGGATGGAACTATCTTCTATGTATAGTAAAATCAATGGTTATATACACATAAAAAAATGTAAGTTTAATTTTTAAATATATATTCAAAAATAATTTGAAAATGTAAGTATATTTTCGAAATATAAGTCTGTTTGTTTTCAAATTATTTGCAAGTATAAGTATCTTTAGTCAGAAGTCACAAACCGAGGCAAGACAGACAGAAGGACAGTGTCTCTGTAAATATTAACCGACATTACCGTGAGTGTAAGGTAAACAAGCACAGTAAGTGATTCAGTTTGCAGGGGTGTCAACTGGTAGAAAAAATATTCAGAGGGATCATGTTTCAAAAGAGTATGGATTAATGATTTTTATTTTGTTGCATTTAAATTTTGAAAGTACTTTTTTTGGTGTATAGACACAAGCCCAGTCATGTAGCTGTGATTACGTCATTTCCATCCTATGACTACTTTCTTGGTTACATATCTTCTGACTATGTAAGTTTAACTCAAAAAATGTTTCCTTTGGATGGAAGTTGCTCTGTTTGTTGACTGTATTAAAAGCTTTCCAAGCATGAAGACTGTTTTGACTGTGATGATCACACCACATTTATTTTTTTATTAACTGCTTTTAATGAAAAAAATAAAACAAATTCTCTAAAATATTTAAATTTAGTCAATTTTGTAATCAACACAAATCTGCTTTTCTTATCAGATTCCCCAAAATTTCATGATTTTCCCATATTTATTTGCAATGTATATGGGAACTTGGATTTCCTTGCTCTAAAACTGGCAATGGTAAAAATAGGCAGGAAGGTCTGAAATGAATAAGTGAAATGAATTTAAGACTCAGGCAATGAGCGATCATGGTTGTGAGCTGGAAGTGGAGTTTAGGATGGTTCTTAAAACCTCTTGAAACGTGCATTAATTTATTATTGCCTAGACATTTTTACTTGAAATGGATGTAACAATATTTAATCAGGTAATATATTATTTTAAAGAAATAAGTTATCTGTTTGTAGTGTCTGCATGTGTTGTTTTGCAGTCTGATGTTTACAGCAAGAGTTTGTTGTGTTTGTGATGTATCTTTGGTTTTATTAGTTTTATGTTACTGTTTCATAAAATTTTGAACCAGGCATAAATAATTCTAATTTGTTATAGTATTGTATGAGTTTAATCTTCAGTGTCATATAATATTTATCAACTATTTCTTTCTTTTTTATAAGTAGGCTAAGGGAAAATCTACTGGATAGAGGGGTTAGTTTATCAATAGAATATCACCACCGCTAAAGAATAAATTTAATTCTGGTCCTTGAGAGAGTTAAAATACTTTCTCTTCTGTGCCGAGTGCAAGATGTCGCCTTTATATACATGCATAAGCATTTCACTTGGCACCAAAAAGCATTAGTCCACCGCACAGACGGCAGTTGAAGTGAACGACAATTTTTATGAGCCGGCTAAAACACTCGAAGACACGGAAGCGAGGTATTCTACTCCTAGCACAAACTTAGAACCTGTGGAGAAGTAATTTCTAGGTATTGAAAATAGTAATTTAAAATGTATATTTAGTTTCCGTTTAGGGATAGAGTGGCTGTACTAATCCTCTTGGTGAGCAGGGCAAATCAAATTAATTATGTACCCTAATTGGAGTATCCTTAATGTATCAGTGCTTGCATCTGGCATGGATTGGTGCTTGCATCATTGCAACATTTCTAAATTCGTCAGTTCAAAACTAATTGCAAGGCTTTCATCAGCGTGCTGTGGTTATCCTTCTAAATTTACATTGGTTTTCAAAAGTTAATTGTTAAATGATCTTTCACTTCATTATTTGCATTATTTTAGACGTGGTTCATCATGTCAGAAATAGAATTAGGAAGGTCCTTGCAGGTAGCTAATTATTATATATTATTTAAATTAAATTATTAGTAAAGAAGGCTGCCCTTGTGCTTTTCCTCAGCTCTCTGAGATAATTAATAAATTGGGCATATCCACCTTCCGCATTGAGACGTGATTGGTTTGGACCCAGCTTGGCTAGAAACATTTATAATCAACCCTACTTCACTAAGAGCCTCAGCCCAGCTATCAAATCAAATCGTTTATTGTTCATTGACATTTAACAATGTTTGGAAAATAGTCAGTGTTTATATAAGGTCTAAAAAGATAAAAATACAATTATACATATATAAGAACATCATTAAATATAAGTCACAAATCATAGAAAATCATTGATTGCTTAAAACTCGTCTATTGCATAATATGCCTTGTCTAAAAGATGTTGTTTTAACCTACTTTTGAAACCCCTCTCACTATCACTTTTTCTAATATTATCTGGAATATTGTCAAATATGACCAGGCCAAGATATGCAAATGATTTCTGAAAAATAGCTTTATGATGAAGAGGTATGATAAAACTATTTTTATTTCTTGTTTTGTAAGTATGACTATGGGTAGGGAAAATATGTTGATTTTTGAAAACAAACTGAGCATAAGTGTAAATGAATAAGGATGGAAGGGTTAAAATAGACTGATCATGGAACACCTGCCTACAGATGTCTCTAAATCTCAGACCGAAAACAATCCTAACTGCCCGTATTTGAAGCTTAAAACTCTATTAAATGATGTGACTGGGGCCGTCCCCCAGAACATGATTCCATATGACAAATGATTTCCGTTGTTACCCACTTGCCAAAATAAAAAGTATGCTTGATTAGATGTCATAGTGATTTGGTATCTATAACTACAGTTTCGTCTCCTACTGTATTTGTTCATTCTTAGAGATAATATACATGTCTACATATTCACAAGTGTCCTCGCAAATAGCTCACACCATTTATAGTTTTATTAAACTAGTTGAAATAATTTAAAATTGACTTTACTTTAACATTAATTAAATAAAGCCTTTGGATTTTATGGCTCTTGATATTTCAATAGGGGGTTTGAATATGGATTCAGGGAACAGTTACTCATGTTCATGTTTCTACAGTTACCCACTTGCCAAAATAAAAGGTATGCTTGATTAGATGTCGTAGTGATTTGGTATCTAAAATCATGTTTCACGCTGTGCATTGTCAGTTTTGTTAAACATGAATGTGTATGAATTTTATTTATAAGTTTTATACATTCAGGATATAAACTATAATCCAAATACAAACTTATCGTATTTTCTTTACTTTGTTTTAGATTTTTCAAAAAAGTTGATGGTACTTGGGCTGCAGAAAAAGTAATTGATATTCCGCCAAAAAAAGTGAAAGGATGGGCTTTGCCAGAAATGCAAGGTGGGAATTTATTAAATTATTAAAAAATAAAATATAACGTACCAAAAGTACAAAATATTAACCACTGAATATACAAATTAAACTGTCCAAAGTAAATATATAATTTATTTATTTTCAGCAGTATGGAACCAAATTGTTTTTTCTAAGAATACACTACCAATTCACTTTTGTAACATTGTTGAAACATAACCTAGATTTTTATATTTAAAACAACCCATTTTTGTGTTAAACCTTAATCTTTACATTTAAAGCAACACAAAATTTGTTTCAAACAATTAAACAACATGTAAATTTAAGACTACATTGAATTGATTTTGTCCTTAATTGAAGCTCTGCAATTGTATATGGATTATCTTACTTATTTATTTCCCATCGTTTCTTCCTACAAAAATTGGTGTAACCCTTAAGAGTCTGCCTATGTTAAAGTTGCATTCAAATTCATTTCTTTTAAAATCAGTCAGCAAAAACTCCTGTTAATCAATTTGCATCATCGAAAACAGTTTCAAGTCACGATTTTTTATGAAATCAAACTATATTCTCACATTAACACCTCTGTAAATTTACTATTGTAAATTTTATTTAGTACTTATGTACCAATAAAATTTACACTTTGGCGTATAATAACAATATACTATAAATGTATTGAATTGATAATTTTTTTATTTTAATATGGTTTATTAATATTTGTACTAAAAAGTCAGAAAGGATACCATATTTTCAGGATTATTCCAATTTCATTTTGTTCAAACTGTCGGTCTTTTCTTCAGTACCTTTACCAAAAATCAAACTATGAAGTTTGTTGAACTTATACTTAAAAATTGTTTTTTGTGTTGCTTATGTTTGGACCACCTATATTTTTGTATTCATTTGAACTGTTGTAACAATCACCATTTTTCATATTATTTTCAGAAATGCAATTTAAATGAAATTCATTTCAATAAACTAAACACAGTGTATCTCTTTTTACTTTCTCGTTTTATTTTTAACTAAAAGCCTAGAAAATAATATTGTATCTTTGATTTATTATCAGGGATTAAGGCTATTAAAAATGTTGTTAATGAGTAACTATTGAAATAATAAAAATCCACAAATGCTATAGGAATGGTAACAGACATCCTGATTTCACTGGATGACCGGTTTCTATATCTGAGTAACTGGTTGCATGGAGACGTTAGACAGTATGATATATCCGATCCTGCCAAGCCTCGGCTGGTAGGACAGCTCTTCCTTGGAGGCAGCATCCTTAAAGGTGGACCAGTAGAAGTTGTTGAAGACTCTGAACTCACAGTAAGTGCTTTTCTTGATACAAGATTAATTGATGCTAATACCACATATTACAGTATCTACATTGATCACTTTCCAGCACTTAAAGTAGCACACTACTTTTTATTATATATATTATAGTATAATAAATACTATTATTTATTATATTAATGATTTGCCATTAAGTATTAATTATGCCAAAATATTGCTGTATGCAGATGACACCTTAATCATTTTAAAATGTACCAATGACATTAACTTAAAACTGGCAATTGAAAGATTATTACAGAACTTGGGAGTTGGTTTGATGTCAATGGATTAACCTTAAATTATTCAAAGACAGAAATAGTAAAATTTCAAACTCAACAAAATAAAAATAAATTTGAAAATAATATTATTTATGGTAATGTGATCAATGTAAATAGTAAGGCAAAATTCTTAGGTTTAAAAATTAATAACCGCATAGTATGGAAACCATTCACAGAAAATTTAACAAAAACGTTCTGTCTGCTTTCAAATGTACATTTTGAGAAAAACTGTGTGGATTTGAATTTTAGGCTGATGGTTTACCATGCTTGTTTTTATTCTTTATTATACAGTATGGTATAGAATTGTGGGGAAACTCGTCAGAGGCTGCAACTATATTTAGGATTAAAAAAATATATATTCTACCATGATGTGGTGTAATAGAAATCAATCTTGTAGAACTATATTTAAAAAATTATGTATTTTGACTCTTCCTTCCTTATATATTTTTAAATGTTTAATTTTTGTACATAAGCAGTAAGATACTTTTTATAATAATCAAAATATTCATAATTATAATACACAGTTTAGGCATCAACTTCAATACCCAATACACAGGCTCAAATTATTTGAAAACACTCCTTATTACGCAGGCTTTAAATTATATAATAAATTACCAATTTACTGTAAGAATTTTACTCTGTCAAAATTTATGAATTGTGAGTAAATAAAGAATACTATGATATGAAATATTTTTAAAATGATAATTTATTGGAATTAATCTAAGAATAATGTGTATTATACTTATACTGTACTTTAGTTTTAGTTGATGAAGAAGTTTACGAGCAACCTGTTTAATCAGACAAATTGTTTGTGACTTGCTTAAAATGTTATGTTGCATAAATATCTTGTATCTTCACCTTGAGAAACGCTAGCCATATTGTCAATTGCACTGAACAGGGCCAATCATATAAAGAATCAAAATAAACTGAACAAAATGTGCACTGTCTAATGACTCTTGCAAGCCTACAAGTTGTGAAAAATGTAAGTTAAGTTTTTCTGTTTCAACAAGAATTAACTGGAAATATAAATTCGTCTTACTGAAGTTTTAACTGACGGAATTCATCTTATAAAGGTCAAATTAAGAAGAAGAATAAGAATATATTTATTTTCTCGAAATATATACATAAAATACATATAATTACATTTAAACATAAAAAGGTTTCTTCTTAATTCTCTGTTAACAAAATAAAACTTATACTACTAGAACAAAACCTTTCATAAATTACATATTTCAAGAAAATACTAGGACCTCCTAAGGCAATGCCTGTTTAAGAGGTTCCTTCTTTTCAAATAAATCTTAATATGCGCATGAGCAAATAATATTAGTTTAAAATAAAAAAATCCCAATTCTTCAAAATATAAACACTAATATAAAAACATAAATAGCTTAAACCTTAACTCTAAATTTAATGTTATCCTAACCCTAACAGTATAGCTATATAATACAATAATAGGAACAAAATAAAAACGAAACAATTTATGACTAACCAAATATGTATACTTTACTATGTTATCTGAAATAAATATATGATACAGTGAATAAGTATTTACAAGGTATTAAAATTTATACGATTATAAAAGAATAATAAAAACATGTTTGAAAGTGTATTGCTTTAAACTTGAATATTTACAAGGTAATCTATACTTTCTTGCTTTAATAACCAATTTTTTACTTTGTTGGAAAATAATTTTATATTTTCAAATTTTGCAGAACAATTGGTATTGAGTTAAACATTTTTGGTCCCAGAAATAAATAACTTTTTGTATAGAAAGTGAGATTTGGTTTGGGAACCATAAATACATCCTTTTTTCTTAGCTTAACTTTATGTATTTCGACAATTTCAGGCAAATTTCTCTTCATTACATAGTACATTTTTAAAACTTTATGAACAAACATATATTTTAATGGTAATATCTGTTGTTTTAAAAATAAATGATATGATGCTTCCATTGTTGCTTTCTTACAAATTATTACAAATTCTTAGTATAGAGGTGTTTGCTCTTGATATTCGTGGTACAAGGGTTTCTCGTGACTTGAAAATAAATCAAATTTTATGATATTGAAGTAGTTGGTCCTTAAAATTCATGTTTTAACACATTCAGTGCTAAGGCCGTTTTTTTCGTTTTCACCATGTGTGGTTGCATTTATAAATTAAAAACTTAACCCAATGGCTGAACATTTTTTTTCATTTTTGTGATTGTGCAGTGTCAATTTATGGCTGTCAGAAGTAGTCTGTATATGTTGAAGACTCAAATTAATAATTTTTATGAAAGGTCCTCTAGTCGACCATCAGCCCCCTTTGGATAACTTTGCCAAAAAATAAATGTTCAAGATTTTTTACACTGCTTTATTTTGTAATAAACTTTATAAAGTAATATAAGGAATTAAGTAAAACCAATGAAAAAGATTAAAAACGACCATTATCAGGTCCATTTCTAACATTTTTTTCACAATTAGTCTAATCTGAGATAAATTTTTCAAAACATGCTGCAGAACACAATTCAGGTTCATCAGGGCATTCGTAGAACATAAATACAGTACTTTTAATGTTTCCTTCTTTGCAATACATTCTACATTTTTTTTTTTTTTTGCTTCATTTTATTCCTAATTCTTGAAAAAATAAATTAAAAATAGTAAAATAAACTCCAAAAATAACTGGAAATTGGAAACCACGTCTTACTCGTAGTATATGTAAAAGTGCGGAACCTACTAACAAGCGAACTCGGCAATGTCTAGGCGAAGACTGATTTAATAATGTGAGTTAGTATGGCAGACTAGATGGCCGTCAGCCTTGACCCCTGGTGACAACCACTTGGTCAACTACACGACCACACAGCCACTAGCGGTCGGGTGGCGTAGCCGACTTTATGGCCACATAGCACTGAATATGTTGAAGGTACTTTCAACATTAAGTGTTATGAGAAGTTCAAGAGGATTTTTAAAAAAATTGTGGTATTGAGGTTCTTGCTGACAAGGTTCCACTGTACGGTACATGAATTAATTCTTAAGGCCAAAAACCTTTATCCCAAAGTTAAAACCAAAATTCCCTAAGTTTTTGATTAAAATCATTCTGATTTATTTTTACAGTTTTATAACAGACAGAAACTGTTTGTTAAGAATAAAGGATAATTTTGTTGTCTAGTAGGTAACAATATTATACAGATTTTTCTGAGTAATAACACTTATTTTTGTTATTCTTGTAAAATCCATTGCAAAACGGGCTAATCAATGTGAATAAGAAACTACTTGGACTATGTTGGGTGTAGGAAAGTGCAGGTAGTCTCACTGAGTTTAGCGTTGACTCCATTTTAGTTGTAGAAAAGTGCGGGTGGTTTCATTGAGCTTAGCATTGACCCCATTTTAGTTGTAGAAAAGTGCGGGTGGTCTTATTGAGCTTAGCGTTAACTACATTTTAGTTGTAGAAAAGTGCGGGTGGTCTTATTGAGCTTAGCGTTGACCCCATTTTAGTTGTAGAAAAGTGCGGGTGGTCTTATTGAACTTAGCGTTGACCCCATTTTAGCTATAGAAAAGTGCAAGTGGTTTCATTGAGCTAAGCGTTGACCCAATTTTAGTTTTTTAGCATTACCAAAACACCATATAAGGCATAAGACATTACACATTAAAATACTTAACTACAATAGAACAATCAAATTTAGAGTGAATCAGGTCAGTGACATGATTGCTGGAAAATATAATAATGTCATTTGAGAATAAGCATTCCTGAGGTTATGATGGTGTTCATATTATTGTTTTAAAGTATGCTAGAAGCTATTTTTTTAAGCCTCTAACTGACATAATAAATTTGTCATTCTTATAGGGTATATTTCCAGCAAAATTAAAAATTACAAAAATAAAACCTCTTCTTAATAAGAAAGGAATTATTTCTGAAATCTCCAACTATAGACCCAATGCGCTTTTGCCCGTCATCTCTAAAATTTATGAAAAAGCATTATATACTAGATTGGTTAAATATCTTGAGGATAATGATCTCTTTGACTGTGAGCAACAGAGTTTCAGATCTGGTCATTCTACTATTACAGCAGCCACAAACTATATAGATTCAATAGTTGATTCAGTAGATCAAGGAAATAAGGTGATAGAGATTTTCATGAATTTAAGCAATTGATAGTGTTTCACACTCAATTTTGATTGCTGATCTTGGAATACAAAGTCCCACTATATCATGGTTCAAATCATATCCAGAAGGCAGAATGAAATTGAACACATCAATGGTGACAATCAATTAATTTCTACCCGATCAAAGCTAAGTTTAATTAAACATGAAGTTCCTCAGGGCTCTATTATAGAGCCTTTACTGTTTCGCTGTTACATTAAAGGATCACCTGCAATTTCTTCTAATGATTTAACTAATGACATCTGTCTCCACGCAGATGATGTCAACTTAATAGTTAGAAATAAAAACTCAAATAACCTGGAGGCATTAACATTAAATACATTTACCAAAATTGAGCACTTTTCTCTGATCATAATCTTCTAATAAATTTATTGAAAACTAATTTTATTCAATTTCATACAAAATATAAGAAAAATAATAGATCAATCAAAATTAATTTGGAAGGAATGGAACTAACCAAAGTAAATCAAACAAAATTTTTAGGCCTAATGATGAACAGTACACTGAGTTGGGGATCTTCACGTTGAAAATGTTGGAAACAAAGTTTCTTCAGACATTTATGCTTTGTATAGATTAAGAAATTTCTGTAATTTAGAAACTTTAAAAATTGTTTATTTTTCTCATGTATCCTTTGGAGCTAACATTTATGACTACATATAAGAACATGGATAGATTTTTAATTTTACAAAAAAAGAGCCATTCGGATTATGTTAAGGCTAAACTGGTGTCATTCAGTAAAAGAACTTTTTAAGGAACTTAATATTACGACAATCTATTCACTATATATTTATCATTGTATTTTGTTTGTAAAAAAACACTCCAGTTCTCTCTCTCTGTTAGGTGATAATCATAATTACAACACTAGATACAGGCAAAACCTATTTGTACCAGCACATAATTTAACACTTTTTTAAGGAGAAAACTACACACACAGGAATTAAATGTATCAACTCACTTCCAAATTATCTAAAAAATGAAACTAATTATAAGAAATTCAAAAAACTTCTTTATGGTTTGATGGTTTCAAAACCTCTTTATACGTGTGAGGAATATTTTGACTGGCCTTCATAATGTATTATGTTTAACTTAATATTTTCATATTTAAATTAAGAAAAATAATAATAATTGTACCATATGCTTTTATTTTATGTTATTGACACCATTCATTTATATGCTCTGTACAATTGTTGAATAAAGTTGATTTGAATTTGAAGTTTTAGAAAAGTGCGGGTGGTCTTATTGAGCTTAGCGTTGACCCCATTTTAGTTGTGGAAAAGTGTAAGTGGTTTCATTGACCTTAGCATTGACCCCTTTTTAGTTTTAGAAAAGTGCGAGTGGTCTCATTGAGCTCAGCATTGACCCCATTTAGTTGCCTCAGTGGTTTGAATTGGATAACATGAAGGATTTGCTATGTGTTTTGAAAACATCCACTCTCTCATCGACTCTGTAGTTAAATGTTTGATAATGACTAAATATTTCACATAATTCTGCTATTTCAAGGTAAACACATTTTTTTACAGACGGTTGAAAATAACTGGCAGTAGACCATAAAGAAGATACATAAAAATATAAATTATTATAACTTTGCAATGTTAGGTTACATATATAATGCACATTAGAACAACAAATGAGCAATCACTAACACAATCATTCATGTTGTGTCACAATAAGTCATCGTAATAGGCCCTTGCTTTTTTGACAAGGAATTTATGACTGTATATATTCAACATGATCTGAACATAACATGATCTGAGTTATGTTTTAATCTCACTATTGTATCATCCCAAAAGTGAAGAGATATTTTTTAAACCTGAAGGAGTTTTGGTGCCAACAAGACAAAATACAGCTTAAATAGCATGAAATTATCATGTTATTTAACAGAATTGTTTGAAACAAAAGTTCCCTGCACATCTTGTCACTTGATTTGGTATGGCCAGTATGATCACCTGAATTAAGCATATGCAAACTTTCCTTTGGTATATGTGGAGGAACATTAATTTCAACATCGTTTTTATCAACAGTCAACAATGTCAGAGCTATATTGAGGATGTAGAAACATACAGCACAACATGTGTGAACGAGTGGTCCCAAACTTAGGAGAATATCACTTTGAGTGATGATTTTAACAGCCATCATCTGAGAGATATTATTTTTTAAACTTAAATGTCAATCTTGAGCAGAATTAGAAAATTCAATCTGGTTTTCCTTATTTACATCTGTTATAGCCCTTGAGACTGCCCAGTCAATTGTTACGATGCAAACATCTATTCCTAGGTTACTCACTCGCACATTATAATTAATTTTTACTTTTTTTAATTTCTTAAATAAGACATTTGGTACTGAACATTTGGGAAGTCTGGTTTTACTAATTTGCTACCTCTTATCATATTATCGTAATAAAGTATCGTAAACAAACTGCACCGTAATGTTTATTATATTTCAGGAGCAACCTTCGCCAGTTACCATCAAGGGCAAGAGAGTGTACGGCTCGCCTCAGATGCTACAGTTGAGTTTAGATGGCAAGAGGTTGTACGTTACGACTTCTCTGTATTCTCCTTGGGACAAACAGATGTATCCAGACATGGTCAAGTGAGATATTTTCCACACAATTTTTTAACAAATAATTTATGTTAAACTTGCTGTAATTTATCCCTAACAATCGTTTTTGTATTTGTAATTTACATTTATCTTCTAAATGGCATTTTGCTTTTATTTTTCGTAATTAAGTGCCAATCCTTCATTAATTGTGATTTCACCAATGACTTGTATGTAATTCTTTTTCTTTAGCGTCCCAAATAGGCATTATATTTATAATTACAAAACATCTGTTGAATTATTTACAAAATTTATCTGATTTTTAAGATGGGCAGGAATCAATTAGGGGAAGCCGGGTATAAGAGACAGAAGGGGTAATAAGAGACAAAAAAAATCATAACTGTGTTATTTTTTTATTTTAGAAAATAGGTAAAATACCATTGTAATGTATTGTTTAAATAAAGTGTCCTGAATTTATTTCCAAATTTTAACAATGTTTTTTACTAGGAAAAAAAATTGTGTGTCTTATTACCCCAAGTCTAGTCTCTTATTACCCTGCTGGGGTATTAAGAGACATGGCTTGTAGTGGCCTTATACTTTGAATGTAAATTGCATAGGGGTTATAGGAGACAAGTGTATGAAATTCTATATCACCACATATTTTGATACCTGTAATTTTTTACCTTTTAGTTCAGATTTCGCAAGTTAAAATTTAAAACTGGGAAGTTGGTTTTCACAATTGTTTGGTTGTCATTAAACAATTAACTGAAATGATATACAAGTGTTCTAAATATGAATATGAAGTCAAATGAACGTAGAACAACTCAAACTTAGAGAAAAAAAATTAAGTCAAGTAGGAAAAAAGTTACGGATTTTCAAAGTGTAGGAAAAAATCAGCAAAATTAGGAGGTTGTCAAAAAAGTTCACATTTTTGGAAAATTTTAAACTTTATTTGGAATACATTTAAGATGTTGAAATGAATAGTTATACAAATAAGTATGAAATAGAACACTTAAAGGTAGTTTTAAGATGAATAAAAAATTAATAAAAACTAATTAGGGCTTTGAAATCAATTAAAAACTTTGTCTTGAAATCTTACAATCTAAGCCTTTTTGTCCTTAATGTGCCTTAATGTTCTTTTTTACTTTTTTGTAGACCAATCTAATTTTTTGAAGGACAGTTGGGGTTACCTGAAAAGGACCATTGCCCTTAAGATTAATTGGCCCAAATAATACAAAATCGTTGGGGACAGTTTGGATATCATCGTGAGGCGGCCAATTGAATCCATTCAGTATTTTCTTCAAAAATTTGACTACACAGACCTTCATCAGGAAAATCAATTACACGACCAATGTACCATGTTAGGTCATAATAAACGGCATAGTACATTTCTAGTTTTGGATCAACTGATTTAGGGTCCAGTTCTTCTTGAAGAAGCTCTTCATCAGAGGAAGAAATTACGAGTTCAGGTTCATCGTCAGTTTCATCGTACCGAAGTGGCCTAGGCCTAGTCCTAACATCTGCACCTGACTCTGAATCATCGCTATCAGAGAAATCATCTTGCTTCTTCTTTATAGGCCTAAGTCTTTTGCCCTTTAAAGGGTTAAGTTTGCTTGACTTAGAACTTGGTTTGGTGTAGTTCATTTTTCTTTTCGTACCAGTACCCTTATCCTTTGCTTTCATTTTCCTTTCTTCTTCTAATTTTTTTATTCTTTCCATCACTACTGGTGATGTTAGAATTTCTCCTTTCTGGTCAGATAATTTCTTTCTCTTTTTAAGTACTTTTGGTTTAGATTTCATTACATTTTCTGTAAGCTTGAATCTTATAAAAGTTTCAAAGTCTGTTATTGTCTTCTCATCAACTGTACCTGAAAGTGAATTGGCAGGAATATCATCAGGCTCATCATGAGAATTTTGTGACTCGACAATTTCATTTTCTGTTGAAATCCCAGGTTGGTTTTGAGAAGTTTTGGGCTGGGCTCCAGTTGGGGACTCCAGATGACTGACACATGTAGGTACCGGTACTCTTGAAGTGTTTGAAGATGTCACTGATGATGGTGGTGTTCTAGGAACGGATTTGAATCTTGCCAGTTTGATAGGATCATATGCCTCTTCGGGAAACTTGGTTTGATCCACTGGGAAAAGGCCAGTGCTGAGGAATCCAGATTGTATTAGTCTTTTGTGAAAGTTTTCCTCCCACAGAGTCTTAATATTACGTGAAAACTCCTCTTTAGGCAGTGGAATGCCTGGATGCTTTCTGTTCCATTGGATCATTAAGGTATTCCAAGCTCCTTTTAAAGGTTTGAAAACCATTTTATCTAACGGTTGCATAAAGTGCGTTAGATTTGGTGGCAATTTGATTAAAATGACATCATTGTCATAAGCCGTTTTGATAAGATGATAGGTTATGTGGAAGATCACTCCATCAAAAAACAAGATTACTTTTTTCCCTTTGCGGTTTTCTAGTGGAGGAATGTTTTTCAGGAAAACCTGTGAAAACCAATTAGCAAAGATGGAGCCCTCCATCCACCCCTTCTTTTGAGCTGTATACGCTGTGCCAGGATAGTCATCTTTTGGTATCCAGGTACTCCAGACATATGCTCCAGTAAATATTATAAATGGCGGCATTTTGGAACCATCAGCGGCTCCACACACCAAAACAGTCGTGTTGCTTTTTCCTGATCCAGCCACATTTTTGGATACTCTTTTTGTTCCTTTTGTAGCTATAACCTTCACAACATCAGGGTCATGAGAAAATGAAGTCTCATCACAATTATAAATAAAACCTCCATCGTCTTCTGTGATTTTTTCAGTTTTGTACACCTTCTTTATATCTTTATAAAATTGAGACACTACAAAATGATCCGCTCCTCTTACACGTTGATTGCTAAGTTTTTCACCTTTACGGATTTTTAAATTTGGATGTCTTTTAAAAAACAAGTTTAGCCAATCTTCTCCGGGTTTGTTGTCCAACTATCGAGTTTTAAGTTTGCTTTCTTGAATAAATTCTTGTAGGCCTACACACCTAAATATTAGTCAGTAAGTCAATTATTGTAGTATGTATTTATTTCACAAACAAGAAATTTGAATCCGTATATTTCAATCTATCTACGAAGTCCAGCAAATATATTGTAAAAATTTCATATCATTATATCACAATCTGCATATGGTTAAACTCTTTTGAATATTTAAATTTGAATAGCATATAGAATGTTACTGTTTTATAAATTAATTTTCAAACTTACTAGAAAGTGTCTTTATTTGTTTAATCTAGTAGCAAAAGTGCATTTAGACTAACATATAAAAGTATTAAGTGAACCTATCTATGGCTTGGCTATGTAAAAACAAAAGAAAAAATGTATACTTGTGTTTAACATCAAGATTGAAAAGAAAAAAAACACTGATTCAGTGCCATAATGTTTACACAGTTGGAGCTTTTTCATATAAGGTGCATTACATTTACTTCTATATTTTAAGAGATATATTTGATAAACCCAAGCACATTCACTGCGTCTGACAACAATCGTAGCTACAGGTCGGTTGGTGCATATGGCAACAATTGTTGCCATCCTGTTTTTGATTTTTAATGCTAACACTTGTTGGTTCCAGATAATAATGTATCGGCTCGTTCATGGATCCTTTTAGATAATTTCTGTCACGTTTTCATCTTAATCATTTTTATTTTATTGTGTATAATGCTACTGTGTAGTTGTATTTAAGTGTTATTATTTTCTGTATCAACATGTATTTGCCATTATCATCCAGTGGTTTTAGTCTTAACCATAAGTCAGAGCCTTGAGACAGTTCTGAAGACAAATTGGAGTTTTTAAACAATTGGTAACTCTGAGAATGAGAAACAGTTTGGACACTGAAGATTCAGACTATGGACCAACTGCCCTACCGCATAACATTACATTATTTTTTGTTTGTATAGTTTATTTTTAGTATTATCAATAATGTATTTTAAGGGCAAAAAGTGCCGTCTTAATATGTTTGCCGTTTTGTTATGTAGGGTTCCAAATTTGCATGATCTCAAAAAAAATCATTCCCAGTACATTAAACATAGTGCTAATAAAAAGTTTCTGCAACCTGGTGACTCATTACACCAATTTATATCATAGAACATATAGTTCTAAGTAAAAAAAAATAGTTAAGCATATAGATAAGTGCATTATCGCATTGTTCACGATCTAGGCATCCTTGTAGACTCCAAGTTAATCATCTCTGAACACGTAAACTGTGTTGTATCAAAAGCTAGGAGGAACTTGGGTCTCGTCATGCTAGGTATTTCAACAATAAGCATGCTTGTTTAACACTGTACAAGTCCTTGGTCTGGAGTCACCTTGAGTATGCTACTGTTATATGGAATAGGGACTGGGTGTACACAAATGCAGCCGTCGAGGCCATCCAGAGCAAATTCCTATAATGGATGAGTGGAAGTTTTAGGAGCTTGGTGAAGTGGAAACTCATACAGAATTGAATTTACCAACCATATTAGCTCATCGAGCAGTGGCTGACATGCAATTCTTTAACAGAGTGCTTCATGGCCATGCTGGTTCAATTGATACTATTGGTCTAAGAGTTCCAGAGTATACCTTTCGATCAAGAGGTCCATTTGTTTGCTCATACTTTAGAGTGTGTGATCCAGCGGTCAGATGTGCTAACATTGCAAACAAGCTTCACCACCTAGATTTTTTTGAAAATCTAATAATGCAATAATGGCCGGCTCCTAAGGATGCTGAAAGCAATATATGATCATAGACTGTGTAACTTAAACTTACACTCAGCCAGTAAACTCCATTTCTCAAGTTTTGCATATTTGGGCCTGAGGGCTCTTTTGGACAGGGTCGTCCCTAGCGTTGACGGCACCCAAGGCTAAAGAGGTCTTGGCGCCTCCCTCCCGCCATATACCAAAAACATTTAATGTGGCGTTAACTGAGTTATATCGGAATGAATCACTGATAGTTAAGAAATGAGTTTTAATTAATTGGTTTTTTTTCTTTTATACAGAACTTGATTCTTTTGTGGAACTCTGTGATAGGTCTCAAATAACCAAAGTATACCAAAAACAGCAGGATCCAAATATCTGCTTAGGGTTTATGACACGCGAGGACATACTTGTGAGAGCATGCTGGTGGGCTAGCTTTTGGCCCTGCTGACAAAATTATTACATGTGAGGACATTCTCGTGGGCTTCCAGATAAATAAAAGGGGAGAATATTGACAGTCGAAATTGTGTATTATAAGCTAGTTCTCTTTTATTATTGCCTAAGTAATCCTTGCTTTTTCCCTTTCGTAAACAATTACACTCTTGTAAGCAAAGTTATATCACTATTAAACAAAGCAAACCGATAAAAATAATATAAACACAATAAACAGCATGATGGCGCTGGTAGGAAAAAACGAGGCACACATGCGCAGTACGCTAAGTTGGCATGGAGATTTATTTCATGCAGGACATGCTTATGGACAAGTCCCAGATATCAAACCGATTGGATGTTCACGAGCATGTCCTCATCACATGTCATGCCAAAAATCCTCTATATTACACGGGAGGACTTGTTCGTGAGCATGCTGATGTGCATATGCTCATGAACAAGACCTCGCATGTAATAGGCCTACACCCTTTAGGACTGGAAACCGAAAACAGTCGCATTCAAAGTTCCACAAGAATCCATTCTTGAACCCATTCTATTCATTTTATATATCAATGACCATATCTGACTACCTTCTTGGCAAGCTCCGCACTATTTTCACAGATGATAATGCTATTTCGACCTTTCATAAAAAATTAAATAACCGTAAAGCCATCTCAATACTTCTCTAGCATCAATCTCCTCATAAATCCATGAAAACCCCAATTTCTTCACTTCAAGGTAAAATAGAAAAAAAATCACTTAAATCAGATTAGGTTCACAAAATACAACCTAGGTACAACTGTGAAGATTCCTTCCGTTGTACTTGATGAGAATGTGATTGAGGAATCACAGTTTGTTGATTACTTTGAAGTGAGGCTGGACGGTGACCTCAGGTGGAACAAGCATGTTAATAAATAATTGACAAAACAACATTCTGCCAACACTTTTGTTCTGAAAAGCATTTCTTCTCTAAATAACATTGCTGATAAGGTACTCAGTCATATTCTGGGGCATATCGATTATTAATAGGCTAACATATTTGTTCATCAAAAAAAGAGCTCTAAGATGTAATTTAAACATTAAACCAAACAGAATCATGTAAAATTCATTTTAAAGAGTTCTTATTTAAAGTTAAGCTTATTTATTAACTGCATCTGCTATCTACATATTTGAAGATTTTCTACGTAAAGAACAACAACTTGTCGAGGCATGTTAGCATTCCAGAAACAGAAGTGTCAGTCCTTCAATGTATCATAAGTTGAAACTGTTTTAAAACAAACCTGAGTATGTCACTCTCTTAATTACCACCTAAACTAGCTGAGATAGATCAATTTTAGACATTCAAAAAGAGGTTTTAAAACATGTTTAATTGAACAGTGCTTTTACCAAATACCTAGTTACCTAAAGTGGAATTTTAATCCATAAAAATCCATATAATTATTCCGTCAACTGTTGAACAAGAAATAAAATGTGATTGTGATAATGACAATTGTCAAACAAATAATACCGATGATGTACAGATACTCTAGGGGTAACAGATGTATATATATACACATCATTATAATAATAATGAACGACAATGGCGAAGACAGGAGTCTTTAATATCGAGGGCGGTTCGCCTATGATTCGCCGGCTGCCGACCGATGGCGGTTCAACGGCAGCAACAGTCTGCAAGTATCTAAATCTACTCTTACTAGTAGTTTACCGTATGCTGGTCGCTGTCTAGACATGTTCTATGAAGAGGTTGATTGCTATTTAATTCCTTGTCGGCTGTGAGAATTGGTGTTTATATTATTTTTAAGGGCTTTTCTTTAGCCACTTAAAAAATGTTTTCGCAACTTATTCACAAAAATTAAGCGGCCTGGGAGACCGTCCCGTTCGCCCCCCCCCCCCCCCCCGTGGGTATTTACAAAAAAATATGGTATTTTCAGCATTGAACATTTTAAGCTAATCTAGATTTGTACTATTTATTTCCTACAGATAAAATATAGGTTAAAACATTTTATTGTTCTTTATAATTGTTGGCATTTCACAGATACGGTTCTGCTTTGATGAAAGTCGATGTCAACACAGAGAAAGGTGGCTTAACACTTGATACAAGCTTCCTAGTGGATTTTGGAAAAAAACCAGAAGGACCTGTCTTGTGCCATGAGACTAGGTAAGTTTTAAAGTTTCAAAATTGTCCAAACTTTAGAATTGTTTAGTCCATTTACAATTTAATTAGTAAATATATCCCAAAGAAATTGAAAAATATATTTTATTCTGAGCCACTTGGAACAGTCTTTTCAAATAATCTTTAATTGCGCTGTGTCAAACATTAATTAGCGAAACTTTTTTCATCTGGACATTTGCTTTCTATATTTTTCAACAAAATTGTTTAGATGATTATATGTAATGAAGAACATTCTTGGGAAATTTATCAATTTTGTAAACCGAAAGTTAATCCTCTAAAAATAAACCAAGTTTAAGGTTTAATTTGAGATACAATAAAGTACACAGACAAGTGTGTACAACTACGATGCTTTACTAAATAATAGCTTAGATGCACGAGGCTTATTATGTAATATTGTACAATTTAAAGGAGTACTTATAGTTTTCAGGGTCATTCAAATTTAAATTAGACTAATTGCAATGTCTCTAATCTTAAAATGTCAATCTTCAATATAGTTCCTCAAATTATTATTTACAAAAACTGTTAAGCTGTTTTATTTAATGTTATTTATTATTAAATCATACATTGAATAAAAATTCATAAACTATTACATCTGGCCTTCATGAAAACCAGTCTGTTATTTCTTTGAATTTTTTAATACAACAATAACAAAATTATACTATGAAATGTGGATGCCAAGTGTTTTTATCAGGTGGGATATGATAAGTAAAAATCACAGATGAAAAAAGATGGCATTATTTTAATGTTGATAAAAAATTTGCAGAAAAAACAGAAGGCATTTGTTTGTTTTCTTTATTACACATCAAGATAAATCAATGTGTACTATTTCTGATAAGACATTTCCGTTTATTCAATCTTAATAAATATACCATTCGTTGTACATTTTTGGAAACAATTTTATTGTTATTAAAACAAGAAAAATTAATATTTACTTACAAAAATTATTTCTATCATTACTAAAGCATAAAAATTAAAATAAATAAATGAAAAAATTAATTTGTATACAGGTATATTTTCCTGTTAAACAGTAACAATGAAGGATAGCTGATGATGAAAATAGATAATAGAACTTATGTTTTTCTAGTTGTAATGTATCCTGTAATCTCGGAGATCGTTTATCCTGTTGCCTGGTCCCATATAATGGTTTAATTGTAAAAAGAAAATTTCTTTGAAGAGTAAAGGAAAGATTTGAAAAAATAATTCCACTTTGATTCACAATTTGTTTTTTCCCAATAAATGTTAAATCATTCAAGTTAGACCTGTAACTGTTAGTAGTTATCAATTATAAAGTGATTGATAGTATTCATATCAACATCATTTTATTGTAATCAAACAGATTGTGCTGACAGATGGTGTAAGGTAATCCGTCATTTGGTCCCTCTCTAAGTACTTATTGAGTATATTTAATTTTACTGAAGTGGAGTGCCAGTTTATTTTCTAGTTTATTTTTATGATCTATGGTATTTAAAATGCAATATGAGGTAAACAAGAATTTTACATACAGAAAAAGACCTGAGTGGATTGGACCATTACATGTCAAATATTTATAATTGAGCCGGTTTGAAAGCGACCTGCGTGAAATATTTAGCGCATGTAGGGGCTCCAACAACAGAGGGGAAATGTTCCACCACTCTGTCTTTAGTTGCTGTGAGGGGCAATGTTGGGAGTAGGGACAACGGACATAATCAGCTGGTAAAGTTGTGGTAGGTTACGATGCAAGCACTTCATCTCCTTTGCTGTCTTTGTTTGTAGGACATGTTAAAGTTAAAGGTAGTAGAGAAAAATGCTTGAATTATAAAAGTCGATATAATATAACCATAATCTGGTGTATTGTCATTATAAATCATGTTGAAATTGAATATTTTGTTCTTGCTCGATCTATCACGAATTATACAGTTAACAAAGCACACTTTTAAAAATTGCATACGAAGTAATATTTAAATAAAACATTAATGAAAGTAGTGATAAACATTATTCCAGTTTGAAGGTAAGTCACTGAGCATTTCAATCACATTATAAGTATATATATTTAAAACACAATAATATCACAAATTAAATTATAATATAACCTCAATATAAATCGGTAATGACAACAAACCGACTATACCAGCTGTCCTCACTTCTATCTCAGATCCATTTCTCCCTATGCCATGTTCCAGCTGTACTAGATCCCAGTTCCCTCTACGTTCCTTTCCCACCAAAGGTCACCTAGCACGATGATATAATAGGCAGAGCTTCCCACCGCGTATCCATGACAACAAAATGTTAAAGTGGCATGTCAGTTCAGTAATGGGAGAAGACTTATGTTCCCTCTCACCTGTAGCTTTGTCTCTCTCACACAGGTTCTCTAAATAAGGTCGCAGTCAAAGTGGCCGAATTGTAGTACCTATTTTTCTCAGTGATGTAAACATTCGTACACGTGTGACCTCAATCAAATTGACATTTTAAAACAGAAATTGTTTGCTAATTCCAGCTGTAAAATTAAGAATTTAACTGGCTGTAAAGCAATGTTTGATTATACTCACACTTATAAGTAAGGTAAGCCTGCTTGTACTGTCAAATCTAAACCTTAGTTGTACATATAAAATGTACAGGATAGCGCAAACAAAGGATGTATGGATTTCAAAATGCAATCACTAGGTTTATTTTTAATAAATACTTCTGTCTAGGGATTGGTCAGTCCCTAAAGTCAGTCATCGATTCTATTGATTCTTGACAAAAGAACTGGAACTGAGAACCGATGGGAAAATCTCAGTTCTGGGTCCCGTTCTAGAAAAACTTTAATGGGGAGATAGCTTTCATATCAAAAATGTTTCAGGTGTGAAAAGTGCTCATAAACAGAAAAATCAAATGACATCCACCACAACATAAACAATATATCTTTGTCAGAAAATATCTACCCATAGAATGCCACTTCCTAATCAGTATGTGATTTGGCTACAAAATATCTAAGTCAGAAAATATTCACCCATTGTCTGACCACTTTCTTATCACCACAAAAAGAGACAGATAACATTAATGAATAGGAATTCAGCAAAGGCAGTGAATTAAAGCCATTCAGTTTTTGTTCAAAAGTCCAGAGTCCAGTCATCCTTTAAACCTGAGCTCCACCCTTGTTTACTGTAGACCCTTTCTTATCACTTCCTGCCATACAAGGTAACATTCTGTTTACAACTCATCTAACATTCTGAAATTAATTATGCTTCTAGTTTTATTGTGTATTTTGAAGAATAAAAGATTTTTATGATGAGCTTAAGACATTAGAGTTTATTTATTTAGACTTGTAATGAAAAAACAATGCATACAAAATCTAGGGAATTGGATTGAAAACTAAGTTTTTAAGATTAATATTGTATCAAAACTAAACAAAATGAGTCTTTAGCATTTTTACTTTAAAATAGTTAAATTTTATTTTTATAATTTTTTTTACAACATCTTAAATTGAATTAATGTTTAACCCTCCAGGTGCTGGGTTGAACTTTCTTGAGTGCTAGGCGTTTTTCATCGTGTTTGCAACTGTATATAAAATATTTTTTTAAATACTGTAAACCTAATGAAAATGGTACATATTACATATCATTATTTTCAGAAAAAACCATAGAATAAGAAAATATACTTATACAGGACTTATATTTTCATGGTAAACTATTGTTGGATGTTATTCTTTACAAAGAAGAATTTTTTTTTTCAATTTTTTTAATTTGAGTTCATGTATCAGTTCACAAAAGACATAAAATGAAAATCCAAGATAGACATATTGTAGAAAACTTAATAATAAACACAAAAATATATACATGTTATAGGTCATCTTCTTAGACACATTCAGTTAGAGTAAAAAATGGAAAATTGTCCCATGTAAAAAATCACTAATACATGACAAGTTACACATTTCATTGTAACATGTAGTGTTATTTCACTTTTACAACTCAAAATGTTTTCAGTGACAAGTTACACATTTCATTGTAACATGTAGTGTTATTTCACTTTTACAACTCAAAATGTTTTCAGCTCACAAAATATAACAATGACAATCAATAAAAAACTAAAATAATTAATTAAAAAATATATCTTATGTACAAAAATTTACTTTCTGGAGCAATGACAAGATGATTTACTCAGAGTCAACTTCACTCTCAATGTCTGACTGTTCATTTAGTTCGTCTAACACATTTATTATTGCACTAGACCTACTTAATTCACTCATTTTTTAAGATAAAATACAATAAAACACAAAATAAAACAATAATAATAGATTACAATAACAAACTAATAATGTAAACAAACACCAAGCGGCAATACACTGAGCATCTGATTGTGTGTTGAAAACAAAACATACGCTTCTAAACAATTGTTGTATATCGGCTGTTTTGATGCAGACGTATTCCATAGAGTATATGTTCCGCGTTTCTTCTACTTCAATACTATATAACATACTTCGTAATATTCAGTCGTTTAAAGCCGCTAGTGCGTTTTAAATAGATCGCGTACCTAACATCGCGCTACGCGATGTCAGCACTACAACGGCGAGCGCTGACATCGCGCTACGCGATGTCAGCACCTGGAGGGTTAAAGAATTAATTTTTTAAATTGTACTGACTTAACATTTACTGACCCAAAATTGTTTATTTCTTACATTTAAAACAAAATGTATACTGTAATTTCTAAAAATATTTATGGTATTATTGGCTGTATAGTTTTTTATGAATGTGAGTAGCATATATATTTTCTTAATTCAGTATTATCACCAATTGAGAAAAGAACCAATAGTTAATAAAAATTGTTTTTTTTTTTTCAATAATTAGTAAAAATAATGTTTAAATTAATTATATTATTATTTGCTTTGTTATGTTTATTTTTGATGTACTACATTTACATCAACCTCTTAAATTTAGTTGTGGTAATTTCAATCAATTGTTGTGATTTGTTTTTGAATAAATTCTATTACTAAACCAGACCAAAAATGGCAGGTTATTTTTCAATTTTCTCTAGGCTTATAAGTTTTGTAATTTCCTCAAGTTAAATTTCAATTGCATACTAATTTGAGCATTATGTTCCATTTAACTAAATTGAATAATTGTTTAAATTTAGAGTAAATACTTTTTTGTGCAAAAAGTGTAAATTATCATACCGTGAGAATAAATAAAATGTTACTAATTCTCTGGTTAGTGGAAATATTGTATGTCATTTTATAGATTTTTAGGGTGTATTATATTTCATATATGCCTTGTATTACACACACACAAATTTTTTTAGCAGTTCCATAAAAATCTTAACTTAAAAAATGTGTCCATTGACAATGTCAAAACTTTATTAGATAGTTGGCTATGTTATGAATTAAGTCTTCATGTTCCAAAATTTGTATTTTTTTTTTAAAGTTGTAGATTTTGTAATACAACTTTTTCCAAGCAATGGTTGTTGATGTGAAGAGACCAAGCTTGACATTGTTGTAGTCAGCTAATTTTTTGTAATGTGCTATAACCGAAGATAATAGCTTACAGAGGGTCCCATATAAGGTATATTTAATAGAAAAGTGATGCACACGCTGAGCTGTGAATGGAGAGTAAATCTACTTACTCAAATCACCCAGTTTCAGATTCCGAATCATATTTTTTGTAATAACATAGGAGAGCAAGCATCTTCTTTGTGCATATTTAAGTCTTTTCTAAAGTTTAACAAACAAGATTTATTCTAAGATTCTATTCTAACAATTCTAAGATCTGTACAACCATCAATTACCATCATTGGAATGATAATGCTAGACTTAACACAATCTACAAATTCAGAGTTTTTTTTTCAAAATATTGCAAGATTATTTTGATATGTTTATAAAGATTTAAAGAACAGAAAACAATAGACATTGTTGATTGCATATAACAATGACTTTGTTGATTATAGATACCCAGGTGGAGATTGCAGCTCTGACATTTGGCTGGTCACTGATGCACCAAAAGTGGAGGTTGTATGATATCCATCTTCGTAGATATAGTTTATATTTCATATAAAATATAGAAATGGCGTGCACAAAGTTCTGTAAGTACAATATCATATAAATTGTTATTATTTTTCTTAAAAATGACTACTCTCTCAAAATCCTATTACCTCCCCACCCATATAAACGTATGCTAACAGGGACAGAGCACCATGTTTTAGAGCGCACCTCCAATCAGTTGGGATCGCATTAATGTTGACAATCTCATAACATGTCCAGACGTAGAATTCATTTCCAAATAATGTTCTAATGAGAACACAATAAACATTCCGAACTGATTTACTTAATAATTTATTATTTATGCATGTACTATCACAGACTTTTTATCTATATATTCCCTGCGGGTGACGTAGAACTATGTCATAGCAGTCATCACGCATATGATGATAACATATTTCATAGTGATTAATCATTGTGGATATTTCTATCAAAATGTGCCAACGATACGAACATTTTTATTATATGATAAATGTAAGTGACATTGTTTTTACCTTAAATTATTAAATAGATTTTTTAATTAGCATAATATGTGTTTAAATAGATACATTACAAGTGAACGTTACACAAAAGAATACATTGCAATATAAGTACAGCATGTACAAATACACTACAAGTACAAAATGCACAAATACTATACTGATCAGTTCGGCAAACCACATTCATTTTCCTCAGACCAGAGGGATCCACAAAATCCGTCATCATTCTTAAATCTGACTAATGGCGCAGAAATTATTTGCTCCAGAGTTTTAATGTTGTTTTCTAAAGAACTAAAGAGATCTAAGAAAAATCTAATCACACCATTGTTTTTCTCGTTTAATTTTACGTTATGATGTATGTATTTAATTTTATTACAAGTTTTAATAATTTTTATCCTAGCTGGAACAAAAAAAGTACTGGAATTTTAATTAGTTTTCACTGTACATCAAATTTTCACCGTCATTAATCAATAACCCGTTTATGTATGGCATTTATATTTTAATACCTGGTTAATAGGAATGTATTCTATAAGTTTTTAAATTTTAGAATTTTACTTTTTGAGGAAAAAATGTTCTTATCATTTCCCTGAAACATTGTTTTCTTGGCTTCTAGAGGTCGTAAAATAGATTACTTGGACTTGTTGTAATCCTTATGACACGAATAGTTACGATACGGTACTTTTATATGTGTGAGTAAATACAGTGATTTTATATAAATTTAAATTGATCAGTTCAAAGTTATTATAAATAGATTTAAATCTACTTTAAATCACTTTATTTACTTTCACATATGAAAGTACTGTATCGTAGCTACACATGTCATAAGGATTACAACAAGGCCAAGTAATTAATTTTTACCTCTAGAAGCCAAGAAAACAATGTTTCAGGGAAATGATAAGAACATTTTTTCCTCGAAAAGTAAAATTCTAAAATTTATAAAACTTATAGAATACATTCCTATTAACCAGGTGTTAAAATATAAATGCCATACATTAACGGGTGTTTGAGTAATAATGGTGTAAATTTAATGTACAGTGAAAAATACCGTATATACTCGAATCTAAGCCGCACTATTTTGACCGCAATTTGACCGCAAAAACAAGGGTGCGGCTTAGATTCGCGTGCGGCTTACATTCGCCCAATTAGAGTTGAAATGCCAAGTGGTGCTAAAAGCATTTCTGAGGGCAAAAAACCAATTATTTAAACTTTTGGGCTGTGAAATGGAGGGTCTATGCAGTGTTTTCTCAGACAGCTGCACAGTCACTAGTTAATTTATACAGTCGGTCAGTCAGGTGCAGTGGTGAGATAAGGATCACGGAGGGGAGGGGAAGGGGGTGTGTGATGGGGAGAGGCTTCAAACAGGTTTGCAGGGGGGAGGGGAAGGGAGATTGATGGGAGGAAGCAACATTGCGATAACTCAGTTTTTGTGCTAGGTGAGGGACGCATTCTCTTTCCCACTTCCTTTCATAACATTCTGTTATCCTGTCTTCTCCTTTCAACCTCTGTCCTTCTAGGACAAAATATGCGTCTTCAATACTTTTGTTTTGACTCACTCACTAGTTCCAACAGCTGTGAACTACCGGCTCACTAACAATGAAACACGTGTGAAATCACAACAATTTTATTTTATTTGAACAAATAAAAACAAAGGGTACATCAATAACAATGACTAAAATAATATTAAAACTGACAATATTAAACAAAATGTTCATAATTGTACATAGGAATAGGCTATAATAATAGTTTAGTAATGAGCAACATTTTTAGTAATGTCTGGCACAGATTAGGTAATATTTCAACTGATAAACTAATTAATGAAATTTCTATAAACTATTAGATGCATTTCAGTTTTAAATCAATCATGAATTATTTAAATAACAAACCATCTTGAGAATATAAAATGTTTAGCTGGTAAAAATATAATTACAGTAATGATAAGTTATTCTTTTGATATGGTTTTAAGATTTGAAGCTAAAAACCAATGTCTCTATCATAAAATAACAATAGGTAGATAGCCAAAAGGGTAATTTTTAGATTTTGGTTGGCAGCACTATCCAAAAGATGAGAATAATTGGCTTGAAAGACAGTGGGGAGAAATGTAGAAGGGTGGGAAGGGGAAGTGGTTTGTTTTGCAATAGAAGTGGGTGACGTCAAAATGAGGTCACCAATCAGGGATAGGAGGGGCGGGGCTTAGCGGTATTTGTTTTCTTCCACTTGTCATCTTGTTCTTTGTCCTACATGAGCTTGTTCTGTACAAGATAAGGTTTGTGGCTCTACAGAGAAGCTTCTGTGGGTAGAGCACATGAACAGGTGATTGTTAAACACAGTGTAGGACTGTATCGGTCTCTCTCACTTCCTTTCCTTCTTGAAGCAGTTTAGCCTCAGTGTCCAGTTAACACTTGCCGTATCCAGTCGCTTTACTGGGTAGATACTTTGCCTATGAATTATGGAATACTCTTGTGTAAAACTAGTTTTGGGACAAATGGGTATAAATAAAACAAGTTTATTACTAGTTTTTATTTAAATACATCATGTAACTAAGTAACTTATACCAATACTTCATTTGTAAATACACTTTACATGACTTTCGTCAATTAATAGAGCTCATTTTGTGATCGCTAGATTGCCGTTTTTCCTGGATAATATTGCCCGGTAAACTGGGTGCGGCTTAGATTCGAGTGTGGCCTTTTTTACCTAATTTTCAATCAAAAACAAGGGGTGCGGCTTAGATTCACGTGCGGCTTAGATTCGAGTATATACGGTAGTTAAAATTCAGGTACTAGTTCCAGCCTGGACAAAAATGATTAAAACTGTTAGTAAATTTTTAAAATGCATTCGTTATAACATACAATTAAATGAGAAAATCAATGGTGTGATTAGATTTATCATAAACATCTTAGTTTCTCAAGAAACAACCTTCAAACTTGAGTGCACATAATTTCTGCGCCAATAATACATACTAAATTGTTCGTTATTAATTCTCTTCATTTAAAATATAACAATTTTGTGCTTTATTTTATGTTTATAAATATTACTTATTTGAGATCACAGTTAAGTGATAAACCTCCCGATGTCTTCTTTAAATTGTCATTTTTGTACGTGTCTTATTATAATGAAATGGTTGTTTATGCTTTATACCAGACTTACAACTACGTGTGTAAAGCTGCTGGGCTAAAAAATGGTTCATCTTTGTTTCATTATTTTCCATAAGAATAGAGAGAATAGCCTTTGGTGCACAATAAACCGTGAGTTAGGTCTTGTGAGGTGTAATAGCCTTCTATTATGTATGCTTTCATCATGGATTCAAAGCAGAGTATAAACTCACTGCAGTGGGACTTTAGATAACTGTCATTACTTTGAAATAGGTTACAATACCTTTGTCAATCATTTCTATGTAATCCGTGTAAGACTACTCAAGTTTTGAGGTTTAAAACCTCATCTTCAGATCCAAAAAATGAATGTCAAATTGTAGCACTCAATGTCTTAAACACATTTTGTCAGAAATAAATTAAAGATATAAGACACTTAAATACAGCTGTCCCCATGATTTATTTAAAATTATTTTATCGAAAAATAATACTGTTGTCGTACTTCGATTTTTCATTTAATATTAGACTGGTTATTTTTATGTAGCTTTGTAATTAATTGTAGATCTTGTAGTATTTAATTTGAGTGATTTTTTACATTTATGTAAAATATCTAGGTTTTGATTTGTGCCCTTGGAGTTATGCCCCTCATTATAGAGATGCTCGGCAAAGGTCGACTTTAGTATGCTAGATTTTGACATTGAGTCATGCTCTTTAAAACGTATTTTGTGAGAACGTCCAGTACATGAAACTTTGGACAATTGGAACATTTAAGTTTATATACACCAGTACATTCATGTTCATTATCATTTACTCTCAAGTTGACTTCATGAGTTAGAAGCTAGTATGATTTTTGTTTACGTAATTCATAGAAGTGAATGACAATAGCACTGTTACCTATTTCAAAGTCAGTCAAAGGCAACAATACAATGTTTAAACTATCATTGTTTTTATATCACCATGCACCAAACCAGTAGCATTATAATTAAAACCAGAACAAAAGATTAGTTCCAAAACTGGGTATAGACAGGAAAATCTACTGTTGTTGAATTCCTTTAAATACAGCTTAGGACAAAATGAATATTTAGCGTAAAATGTGTTACCTTTAAAGTTACTTTGTTCATAAACTTACCACTGACTACTTACAACTCACGTGAAGGTAAAGGTAAAGGTTTGTGGAAGAAATAAAAAACCACTAACAATTTCTGTATTAATAACAATTAATTTAATAATAATAATAATTCACAGTACTTTTGGTGTCTTATCGCACGGTACATATAGAGTGGACAGTATAAGGTAATGGCACTTCTTGTTTGTATATACAGTGCTATGTACAAAACAAGAAAAAACACATCACAACTAAAACTAAAGCAATAACAGTTCAATAAAAATATTGACATAACAATGAATAATTAAAACAAATAATAATCAGAAGTCACAACGTCTTTGAAAGCAAACATATACAGTAAGAATATATAATAGATTATCACAATAATAAATAAAAATGATTTATTATGTAAGCCTTTATACTGGACAATTTATAAACTGTAATAGTGGTACTTATGGAACATTTACTCTCATCTGGAGACGATAATATATTATTAATTAGTTGAAAATCATGTGTACTGTCAAACATGTAATTTTTATAACAAATACTCTTTAAAAATACCTAATAACTATTTGTGTAAGTTTGTTTGGTTCAGATATGTAATCTTGTCTTTTTAAATATTCCTTCGTTAAGTCCTTTGAAAGTTAACACACACAAATAAGCTTTCTGTCCATCGCAGTTATTTAGGTGATGAAGATAAGGTCAGTAGCCTTGAAATATCTTCATTGTTGTTGTGTGTCTTAACTTTTCAAAGGACTTAACAAAAGAATATTTAAAAAGATAAGCCTGCTTTTCTGTCCTAAACAAAACCTAAATAATTCAGGCATTTACCCTATTGTGAAAAAGTAATAACTAATTAAAGTTACCAAAATGATGCCTTGTTAACCACAGTAGGTTATTAGATTCCTACTACTGTAACAAATAAATTACAAAACGTAACGAGATCAACTAGTTTAGAAGTTCTTTAACATAATAATTTATAACTACAATAAATCATATTTGATAAACTAATTTTGTATTACTATATAAAAGTAATAAAATAACCCATATGATTACATATTTTATATGTGTAAATAACAAACATTGATTGAATAATTGGTATATTTTATTCAAATAAAAATAATTTATAGCTTAATTGTACATTCGACTTGCCTTCAAGTACAAACATTATGGTAATGTAAACCAGACCTAAAGAAAGTATTAAAGGCTGTAATAGAACTAAATTACACTTAAAATCTAGCTTTTTACTGAACAAATAACATGGAAAGTGTAATAGACTTCAGTCTCCAAA